>ONZH01005571.1:0-12871 GCA_900303285.1 Rhinella marina
TTTCAGCATTTGGCGTATTTCTTGTAACATGCCCGGCTTGTTTCTTTCCCTCTAGTTACAACTTTCTGTCTCCACCTCTTCTCGTCCGGACACTCCCCTTTCATTTGCTTACGGGAAACCCCCCTCATCCGGGATGCCCCTGGATATGGGTATATGTACGTGCTGTATGGGGAGCGTCGGCAGGGCGGTGATCTTTGGCTGGCGCACCCCCCTCGGCTTCTCTCTCGTTTTTGCAGCATGAGTCACCCTGAAGTCATCTCCTCTCTGGTCACCTGCCGCTGTGCTGAGAATTAACCCTTTCTTCCTGAGTCTCAGCTCTTTTATACTCAAATCCTTGATTAACCCTTGTGCTGCTGTATAACCTCAGCATTCACATTAGTCCTGTTCATCCGACAGAAAGATTATTGGGTTTTTTTCAGACTTTTCCCAATATTTTTTTTAAATACACTATGTGCCGTATTATTATTCTCCGTTGTGAACAGCGTTCGTTTCTGGGGACGAGAGGCCGTTTTTTGGGGCTACATATGTCTTTCTGATCTCACGAATGGAATAATCACTACTGTCACAGGTGACATAATCACTAGAGATGAGCGAACGTGCTCGTAACGAGCACTGTAGCGCTCGCTCCCCTGCGCTGCATGGCGCAGGCATCCGCTTCCGTCCTCCTCACCGACGGAAGCGATTCCTGCGCCCATGCGAGCGCAGGGGAGCCGAGCGCTACAGTCACGTCTGATAAGATCACTACTGTTGCAGGTGATATAATCCCTTCTTTCCTGCACAGGTATCACGCCTCTATATATCAGCACTTTTCGCGCTGACTCTGTACTACGCTGTGATGTTTTCCGCCCGTACTTGTTTCATTTCGTAGGTATGGTGGGCACCCCGGCAAATTTCCATCTTTTATGCCAAGAAAAAGTGTAAAAGTTGCTGGAAGGTGTACAAACTACCAGAGATGCGTCTAACTTATCACAAGGCGGGGTCCACGTCTTAAAGAAGGACTCCCGCAAAATTTTTTATTCTCTGACCTGTTAGAAAGACGCATGATATAATCTGTAGTGAATGTCATCTTCTTATCAGGGACTGTTTCTGTGAGTAAAAACCTCTCTTCTTAGTGTAGCTGGGTCATGTGACCAACTCCCTGACCTCCAACTGACCCAGGACAGGAAGCCAGTAACTGCTCTATTCATTCCTATGAGACTGAAAGTGAGGCTCCCATAGGAATACATAGAAAATTAGACTTCCTGTCCACACATACGATGCTGTGTGAGTTGGTGGGTCTGATTGCTGGTCACATGACACAGATAAGAAACTTCAGGATTATATAAGTCAAAAATACAGACACTGGTAAGAGTTGTATACAGACACAGTGGTTTAGTTGTATGTCCGGACAAACCTGAGAGTTAACCCATTCCTGTTCTGCATCGTAACAATACGTTGTGGTCCATGCACAGCGCCGCACTATTAGGGGGACGTTCACACGGCGGTTTTTACAGCGTAATCTTGGTGCCGTAAACCTGCCCGTGGCCATGTCCTGAGGATCGTTGAGCGGTGCTTACAGCCACGGCCGCATCGAGAAGGGACATGTCATGGAAATTTCGTCAACATTACGCTGAATGGCTAAAGCCTGCCATGCGGACGTCCCCCTGGGGTATGTTCACGCTGAGTATTTTCTGTGCTGGAAAAAAACGGACGCAGAATCCACACAGGCTTTTTTTTGCCTGACGCGTTTTTTTTTTTTAACGGTTTTGACGCAGATTTTCACTCCTGCTGATCTCAATTTAGAATTCTAGACGCGGAATCCACATCAAGAATAAACAGGTCTTTTCCGTTTTCCACACAGCAGTTTTTTGTTTTGTTTTTTAAAACCGCGAATGGAAAAAAGAAGCGCAGTATGAATTTATATACGGATTCGCCATGGGAATCAATGGAGACGATTTTAAAGCGTTTTTGGGGCCGTTTCTTGGCTTGGAGTCAGTGCCAAAAAAGAGGTGCGAAAATACCCTTATTGTGCAGGGACGGTGCGGGCTGAGGAGCTGAGCCCCCCACCCTCCCCGCGCAATATCAGCTCCATACTGTGAGAGTGCAGAGCGGGAAGGGAAACCGCAACGATCCATCAGCCGTGAAAAGTTTTAGGGCCTGAAAGTAAGCAGATAAATGCTGCCATTCACTGACAGCAAGCAGGGATGTTGACAGTGAAGAAACCTAGGCATCTATTAGAAAGCTGCTTGATTTACTGGACCGGCCCTTTAAGCCGCAGCAGAAGGCGGCTCCACCCAAACCCTGAGAGACCTTCACCTGCCAAATAGCGGAGTGTTCCCGAAAAACAGCTTCGGATTCTGGCCCAGGACCCGAGTGAAGAAATGATCCCCCCTCATGTGACTTCCCGGGAGTCACATATGACGCAAGCGTGTGCTCCACCCTGGCTCCGGAGCTGCACGGACTGCGGAGTGGAAGGTCTCCCCAGGCAGGACCGGGTCCCTTCCAGAAGACCAGCTCCACAGTGACCGCAGGCAGGACTGAGGAAGATACCACCATGCTGCCCCCTCAGAGAGAGCACTAGTGGGCATGCTCGACCACCACTCCAGTCATACAGAGGACACGGGCCATGCATTCAGACCCCCCGCTGATGTCATCCCGCAGACAGGGGACAACCCCGGAGGCGGCTGTCTCCTCTGTTTCAGTTCTGCCCTCCCCCCGCCATCATTATAGGGAGCAAAACTGTGATGTCATTGAGGACAGGTCTTCTCTGTAATCCAGGGACACGTTTTACCTCTTATGTGACCTCAGGGGCCCGCTCCTATCTGCAGAATGGGGCCCCCTTAAGAGAAGGAGAGCGAATCGCTCTCCCAGCCAGCGCTCCGCTATTTTCAGCTCCCATAGCGATGAATGTGGGGAGGCTGTATATGCGCAGTGTGTTCCCCTTCACCTCAGGGGCCCCGTTCTGGAGATAGGACCCACACTGGAAATACCCCCCACCCGGTAGTAGCATACTGCCGTCTTATGCTCAGGATACGTCATCAGTATCAGACCGGCGGGGGTCTGACACCCAGGCAGCACTGACTCCGGCCTCTTCCTGGGCCAGTGACGTCACGTTCATGGGTCACATGACCCATGTGAAGCTCAGTCCGACCTGGACTGCAGTACCACGCTCAGCCACTATACAATGGATGGCGCTGTGCTCGGGAAGCTGATTGGCGGGATGTCGGACCCCCACCTTTCCGATATTGACACCCTTTAACCCCTTAATGTCCCTCCATACACCAATAAAGGGGCATTACTTGAAGAGGAGGGAGAAACGGTGATCTATTGCTAGTAAATCGGCATGGCAGTCACATGACTGAACCCATAGGATTATACCTGCAGCGGATGATGGGAGTAACCTGCTGGAGGCTATACAACCCGACCTGCAATTATAAAAAGTAAAAGGAAAATAAAGCATCTTAAAAACACGCCATAAAGGTAAATAAATAAAAATCCTACTAAATAAAAACTCCCAACTATTATTATCAACATTATCATTACGTCACCTGGCGGCTCGCCAGGATAAACAGTGACGTCACCAGTCAGGCAGCCCTCTCAGTGAAATACTCCACGCTCTAAGGACACAATAGCCGTCGCCGACCACGCCCCCTCTCCTGATTGGTCATGACGTCACTCGTTTCCGGCCGAGGCGGAGCTTCCCCTTGCTATAAAATTCAGCGCTCCGTCGCCGAGTCTCATTCAAACATCTGTATCTTCAGGGAGCGTCATGACGTCACCCAGCGTAACCACGGAGGAGTGCGGCATTTGTTACCTTGACTACGACCAAGCGAGAAAGCCTCGCCCATTGGCCGCCTGCCGCCACGTGATCTGCTCCGAGTGCCTCGAGCACCTGGCGGCCAAAGGCGGCGAAGTGACCTGCCCCTTCTGCCGCGCGCCTTCCCCGCTGCCTAGCGACGAGGAGGAGGAGACGGGGGCCGCCGACGTCACGGGGCCTTTCAAGTGGTTGAAGAGACTGTACAGGAAATCCAGGGCGGGGTGTCGGCGTAGAGGTGAGTGAGAGTGGGCGTGGTTATAGACCGTTGCTGGTTTCTTTTGCTTGGCGGGGCGTGGCTTTGGCAGTGATTGACAGGACGCTGATGCAGTGCCGGATTAGCAGATAATTCACATTGTTCTCAGGTTCACTGCCGGATTATTGGATTCTGTAGAAAAGCATTTTTTAAAATATGCTTTAGCAAAATTTCTATAAATTTCTACAATAATCTTCCATTGTATTTTTTCCTTAGGTTCTCTTGCCAAGGAGGACCTGCGGGACATGGCGTTGATGTGCTCCTACTTAATGTGACCACTTGTGTGTGACGTCTGCTCTTCTCGGCCTGGATTTGGCGTTGTCCCCAGCTTGTGGATTTGGAACCCTCCAGAAGACATGTTGTCCCTTGGGTGCACCCTAGGGGTCAGGTGTGGCAGCTCAGGAGCACCTCCTAGGTCCACCAGCCCCTGCGGAGCGTATGGCGGAGAAAGCTGGTGCGTTTTGGACTGTCCTTAATCCTGGAGAACGCCCCCCTCACACCCCCTCGCTCTGGATTATGGAGGGGTGTCCTGAGTGGGCGAGCACCCATATTATTATGAGACTTAATGAACTGAGGAGGTCCTGCTGAGGCATGAGCCACTACATGCCTCATTTCTGAAGCTCCGTGGACTCTGACTGCAGGCTGCATCAGTCTGCGGAGCGCCCCCTGCTGGTAGGATTTCACCCTATAACCGATGACATCATGCTTCCTGTGTCGGGGCAGGACTCGCTGACTCATCGCCATTGATGTATGATGTCACCCCTCCTCCCATGATGCACTTTGGTTTTTGACTATTTATATGTATTTATTATATGAGGTGTTTTGCATTGTTTTATAAATTTATATCATGTTCTTGTCTGTGTCCTTATCTGACCCAAACTGCGTGGAGGCTTCAGTGGTCTGTCCCTCCTTCCACGGGGGTGGGGGGCCGGGTGATGTGGAGGGAACTAGGACGGGTTTATAATGGGACAGTGCCCTCTGTATTCATGAGGGCGTGATCCCACATACCGACCATAGTGACCTGTAATATGACCGTACAGCAGTACCATCTATAATACCTATATAATCAGGTTACACATGGTGTCCACATACTGACCATAGTGCCCTGTAATATGACTGTACAGCAGTACCATCTATAATACCTATATAATCAGGTTACACATGGTGTCCACATACTGACCATAGTGACCTGTAATATGACCGTACAGCAGTACCATCTATAATACCTATATAATCAGGTTACACATGGTGCCCACATAGTGACCACAGTGACCTGTAATATTACCGTACAGTAGTGCCCTCTATAATACCTATATAATCAGGTTACACATGGTGTCCACATACCGACCATAGTGACCTGTAATATGACCGTACAGCAGTACCATCTGTAATACCTATATAATCAGGTTACACATGGTGTCCACATACTGACCATAGTGACCTGTAATATGACCGTACAGCAGTACCATCTGTAATACCTATATAATCAAGTTACACATGGTGCCCACATACCGACCATAGTGACCTGTAATATGACCGTACAGCAGTACCATCTATAATACCTATATAATCAGGTTACACATGGTGTCCACATAGTGACCTGTAATATGACCTTACAGTAGTGCCCTCTGTAATACCTATATAATCAGGTTACACATGGTGTCCACATACTGACCATAGTGACCTGTAATATGACCGTACAGCAGTACCATCTATAATACCTATATAATCAGGTTACACATGGTGTCCACATACTGACCATAGTGACCTGTAATATGACCGTACAGCAGTACCATCTATAATACCTATATAATCAGGTTACACATGGTGCCCACATAGTGACCACAGTGACCTGTAATATTACCGTACAGTAGTGCCCTCTATAATACCTATATAATCAGGTTACACATGGTGCCCACATAGTGACCTGTAATATGACCGTACAGCAGTACCATCTATAATACCTATATAATCAGGTTACACATGGTGCCCACATAGTGACCTGTAATATGACCGTACAGCAGTACCATCTATAATACCTATATAATCAGGTTACACATGGTGCCCACATACTGACCATAGTGACCTGTAATATGACCTTACAGTAGTGCCCTCTGTAATACCTATATAATCAGGTTACACATGGTGTCCACATACTGACCATAGTGACCTGTAATATGACCTTACAGTAGTGCCCTCTGTAATACCTATATAATCAGGTTACACATGGTGCCCACATACTGACCACAGTGACCTGTAATATGACCGTACAGCAGTACCATCTGTAATACCTATATAATCAGGTTACACATGGTGCCCACATACTGACCACAGTGACCTGTAATATGACCTTACAGTAGTGTCATCTGTAATACCTATATAATCAGGTTACACATGGTGTCCACATACTGACCACAGTGACCTGTAATATGACTGTACAGTAGTGCCCTCTGTAATACCTATATAATCAGGATAGACGTGGTGTCCACATACTGACCACAGTGCCTTGTAATATGACCGTACAGTAGTGTCATCTGTAATACCTATATAATCAGGTTACACATGGTGTCCACATACTGACCATAGTGCCCTGTAATATGACCGTACAGCAGTACCATCTGTAATACCTATATAATCAGGTTACACATGGTGTCCACATACTGACCACAGTGACCTGTAATATGACCGTACAGCAGTACCATCTATAATACCTATATAATCAGGTTACACATGGTGCCCACATAGTGACCTGTAATATGACCTTACAGTAGTGCCCTCTGTAATACCTATATAATCAGGTTACACATGGTGTCCACATACTGACCATAGTGCCCTCTCATATGGCAGTCATTGTGGTGTTCCTTTCTCCCTGGACTCGCCCAGTCCTTGCCATTTCCACCTCAAAAACATTTCTCCTACACGCTCTTTCCTCAACCCCAGGCCAGCCAAGACACTAGTGCTTGACCTCATCATCTCCTGCCTTGACTACTGCAACATCCTCCTCTGTGGCCTCCCATCTAATGCTCCAACCCATCCTGAACTCTTCTGCCTGGATATTCCCTTCTCCTCCACTGACTACCAAGTGGTGGACCTCTGGAGCCCTGCAGTATCTTCTAAGTACTGGTGTTGGAGAGGATTAGTGGTAATACTACCGACTCTACTCACCATAGATCAGATAGACAGCTTGGGTTTATCTTATGTTTGTAGGGGATTTTCCAGAGACTGACTAATTGATGTGAATAGGAGTGACGTCAGCTTCTGAAGGCTTGTGGTGCAGTCACCACATCATGGGAACCAGGAAGTAGGTCATGACCGGGACCTTCTCAGCTGTTGGACTCTATATTATGCAGTGTGAGGGTTAATCATGTTCTACAGGGGATTTTTCCAGTTACAGTGTATCAGAGTGTCCTATCACATCATTCTTATGGAAATTTTACCAAACAGGAACCCCATGTGACTGGAGGCAACCTCTCTCCATATGTCCTAATAGGCAAGTGGGTCTCAAAGAATGGGGGTTTCCGATGAAAGACCGCCCTCTATGAGCCAGTATATGAAGAGGCAGAGAGACGGCATTGGCTGCCTGCTTCTTACATCCTCCCTCCCATCCCCCCTGCAGCTCACTGTACCTCTTGTCTGGGTTGGTGCGGGGCCGGATGACAGTCAGCCTTGGCTCCACCCCCTCCAGACAAGAGAAGCCGATGTCCTGCTGATGATGCTGCTGCTAGGAGAAGGTAAGTATAAGGTTGTTATTTTTTTTTACTTTCTGTGAGTGGGCACATATGGGCATATTACTGGGGCACAACATATTACTGGGGGGGCCAATGTGGGCATATTACTGGGGGGCACAGCTGGTCATATTACTGGGGGCACATAACTGGGCATAATTGCATATTCCTGGGGGGCACAAGCTGGTCATATTACTCGGGGGCACAGCTGGTCATATTACTGGGGGCACATAACAGGGCATATTACTGGGGGCACAGCTGGTCATATTACTGGGGGGCACAGCTGGTCTTTACTGGGGCACAGCGTCATATTACTGGGGGCACAGCTGGTCATATTACTGGGGCAACAGCTGGGCATATTACTGGGGGCACAGCTGGGCATATTACTGGGGGCACAGCTGGGCTTATTACTGGGGGCACAGCTGGCATATACTGGGGGCATATACTGGGGGCACAGCTGGTTATATTACTGGGGGCACAGCTGGGCATATTACTGGGGGCACAGCTGAGCATATTACTGGGGGCACATAACTGGGGAATAATTACTATGGTAATATTACTAGGTATATAGCGGGCGGAGTTAGGGGTGTGGCTAGTGCTGAGCGTGCGCCACAATGGGGGCACAGCTGGGCATATTACCTGGGGTGCACAGCTGGTCATAATACTGGGGGCACAGCTGGTCATATTACTGGGAGCACAGCTGGTCATATTACTGGGTGCAACAGCTGGGGCATATTACTGGGGGGCACAGCTGGTCATATTATTGGGGGCACATAACAGGGCATATTATGGGGGGCACAGCTGGTCATATTCCTGGGGGCACAGCTGGTCATATTACTGGGGGCACACATAACAGGGCATATTACTGGGGGCACAGCTGGGCATATTACTGGGGGCACAGCTGGTCATATTACTGGGGGCACAGCTGGTCATATTACTGGGGGCACAGCTGGTCATATTACTGGGGGCACAGCTGAGCATATTACTGGGGGCACATAACTGGGGAATAATTACTATGTGGAGCAGTAAGGGGACTGGGTGGGATTAGGTGTATAGTGGGCGGAGTTAGGGGTGTGGCCTAGTGCTGAGCGTGCCGCACAATGTGTCCCTCTTTGTCTCTTTACAAAGTTGGGAGGTAGGCTGAATTACTTCAGCTGACTAGTAGGCCACAGTGTGTAGCACAGAGGTATAGTTTCTGAATGTTACACTGTCTATTACAGCTCCCATAAGAGAGTGCTCTCCCTCCTTTAACAGTACACACTCCTTGTAGCCGGGGCTACCTTCTGACGTCCTACAGGGCACCTCTGCAGGCCTGCACTGTCTCTTGGCCTCACACAGTTTGTGGAGAGGCTGTATGCCAAGTCTACCTGCTTCTCAGACACTTCCTCAGTATCTGCGGAGGGACCTTTCTCTATGCATTCTCACACGTCTAGGGCCCACCTACTGTGTCACTCCCATCTCATCATGACCTCCAGGGTCGTACATCCCCACAGCCATCTTGGACTGAGTATGGGCAAACTAAGACGTTCCAGGGAGCCACCAGAACCTATACTATAGACATAAAAAGTAACACAAATACACAATGAAGGATGCGTAAATTTGCTCATCACTACTAACGAGTTAATAGTAAAAGGGCCCTTCTACCTCTGATAATCCTGTGTTGTGTCCTTTAACATTCCTTTGAGATTTCCATCATTTCTCATTGTCAAAAAGGCCCACACTTTAAAGGGGGTTCTCCAGGAATTAAGAAAATGAAAATACTGAAATATTATTTTATTATAAATATATTCCCAAATACCTTTCATTGTTTATTATGGCTCATTTTGCCTAGGGAAGCAATTATTCTGAGAAACAAAATGGCCGCCGTCCTGTTAGTACACACAGAACCTGTCCTAATCACACAGCAGGACAAGTTACTTCACAACACTGAGGTAAAGAGCTACCTCATCCTCCTCACTGCTCTGCTTGTCAGGAATTATGATCCTGAATACAGATGATAAGATCTTCAGCTGAATCCCTGTAGGAATGGAGTCCATGAGGAGACATGAAGTACAGAGAGGATGGACAGGACAGACTGTGGTAATGGAGATTGCATACAAGAGCTGCTGCTCATTACCCCCAACCTCCTCTCTGTACTTCACGTCTCCTCATCATTTCCATTTCCACAGAGCAGAGAGGAGGATGAGGCAGCTCTTTACCTCAGTGTTGTGAAGTAACTTGTCCTCCTGTGTGATTAGGACAGGTTCTGTGTGTACTAGTAGGACGGCGGCCATTTTGTTTCCCCTGATGATTGCTCCCCAGATAAAACAAGCCCTTATAACTAATAAAAGATATTTGGGAATATAGTTATCATAAAGTAATATTTACATATTTTCATTTTCTTAGTTCCTGGAGTTCTATGGACCGTACTGCGAGGTTACTATGGGCACTATGGTTCGTAGAAGAGATTTGCGACACCACTATGGCTTTGTTTTGGTCGAGAACCATAGCATAGATGTTAACTCTTTCAGCCCCGGAGGGTTTTTTTTGTTCCGTTTTCGTTTTGCGCTCCTTGCCTTGATACAGCCATAACTTTTTTATTTTTCTGTTCACATAGATGTATGAGGGCTTGTTTTTTGCGGGACGAGTTGTACGTTTCCAACGCCACCATTTAATATTGCATATGGTGTAGTGGGAAGCGGGAAAAAATTCCAAATCGGGTGAAATTGCAAAAAAAACGCAATTTTGCTACAGTTTTATGGGTTTTTTATTTACGGCGTTCGATGTTCATTAAAACTGACCAGTTGCTTTCATTCTACAGGTCAGTACGAATCCAGCAATACCTAATATGTATAGTTTTTCTTGTGTTTTGATACTGCTAAAATAATTATAAAGTTGGAATTTATTTTTTTTTGTCATATCTTGACCCCTATAACTTTTTGGTATTTATGTGTAGGGAGCTGTATGGGGGCTCATTTTTTGTGGGGCGATCCGAACTTTTCACTGATACCATTCTGGGTGGTATGACTTTTTGATCGCTTTTTATTTAAATTTTTTTAGAAAAAAAGCGACCAAAAATGTCGAATCAGCCATTTTGACGCTTTTTTCCGTTTCGCTGTTTTCCTTACGGGAAAGAAATTTTTATATTTTTATAGTATGGGCGTTTTCGAACACGGCGATACCCATGATGTGTATTTTTTAAATTTTTTTACTACTTTTATTTTTATTTTGGAAAAAGGGGGTGATTTGAACGTTTATGTTTTTTACATTTTTTTTTTTAACTTTAATTTTTTTTACACTTTTTTATAGTTCCCATAGAGAACTATTACAAATAATCATCTGCTTATAGGATTTTACTGCTTTCCTATGGAGCCCTATTACACAGAAGGCTCCATAGGAAAGTCTATGCAGCAGCCTCCTGTCATTCACTATGACAGGGGCTGCTGCATACATACTCCAGTTCCCCCGATCGCCAGAAGGGGGAGCCGGAGTAACACCGGAAGCGTGCTTCCGGTGTTTTAAGCCCTTGGATGCCGTGGTCAGGGTTAAATGTCCGCGATCGTCATTACTGCCGGTCGCGGACATCAGCCGCGGGTGTCTGCTGTATAAATCAACAGTTCACCAGTGGCCATGACGCCCACTCTGGTCAGGAGCGGGCGCCATCTTTAAAGGGGTTCTGCAGTTGTTTAAAACTGATGATCTATCCTCTGGATAGATCATCAGCATCTGATCGGCGGGGGTCCGACACCCGGGACCCCTGTCGATCAGCTGTTTGAGAAGGCAGCCGCGCTGACAGAGCTTAGCCCCGCCCAGGCCAGTGATACTAGTCGTGATGTCACTGGGCCTGAGGAAAACACAGAGAAGGCCGCGGCGCTCCTGCAGCGCCGCTGCCTTCTCAAACAGCTGATCGGCAGGGGTCCCGGGTGTCGGACCGCCGACGATCAGATGCTGATGATCTATCCAGAGGATAGATCATCAGTTTGAAAAAACGGCAGAACCCCTTTAAACACGCGCCCAGCGCTGTACTATTACTTGAAGAAAGTGTTCAGTATCCCAACAGTGCCACTGCAGGGGAACAGAAGTACTGCATGGGCTGAGTCCTCCAGAGAGAGAGATGCTCTCCGTTCCCAATCTCTGTGCTCTGGCTAATAGATGGAGGTCCAAAACTAAGGCCACCCCTTCGAATAAGAAATCTGTCTATCCTAGACTCGTGGAGAAGAAGAACAACACTAGCTAATTTCCTATAAAATGATTATGTCATCCAATTAACATGTCGAGACTAAGAGGACCTGATTTAGCAATGAGGTAAAGTTATCTGGAAATAGATTTGTTTTCCAAGTCGAACTCTTTGAGGAAGTTATCACATAACCTACTTCAACCCTACCCTTCTCTTCCCGAGAATGCCCTCAAGAATTCAAGAGCTAGATAAGACAGAGGACGTGGATTACGGGAAACGTTTATCAAGACTGGCATTTCATGCAATCAATCTAAAGAAGAAATGTGCCAGTCCTAACTGGAAGTAGGTCAAGTTAATTACAAGGTGCAGGCCTCCTGATCTTCTGTTAGTTCAAGCATCAGAAATGCAAATCTATGCCAGCGACGACATGTTAGATATTTGCTCCACACAAGTTTCTGAAAAGTGACAAAAAGAGCTAAAATCTCAAAAAGTCCTGTGTATAACTTATACCACCTACATACATGTACATACATAAAATACCCAGGTTATACCAGCGTGGTCTATTTAATATATAAAGCTGAGTGTATGTGTGTATGTCCGTTAAATAAATCCGCACCATCGCAGCTACAATCACAAAATTTGGCACACATGTACATCAGGTGTCCGGGAAGGTGTTAGAACGGGTCTCATGTCTCCAGGACGTACCGTACCTGAGATATTAAAAAAAAATACATTAGCCAATAGAAGCCTGGTCACATGACCCTTATCAGCCTATAGAAGCTCACAGCAGTTAGTCTCCAACACACCAGGTTTCCATAACAACCTAGCCAGTTCACTGCTGTAGGTCTGCTTTAAAGGAGCACAGCACTGTGGATGACACTGTTAAAGAGGTATTTCGGTTACCATAAATATAACTTATGTTTTAGACTAACTCCTCATCA
>ONZH01005572.1:0-14553 GCA_900303285.1 Rhinella marina
TGCATATACACACTAGGTATATAACAGGGTTTTGCAGCCAAAAAAAACGCAGAACAGTAGTGCCAAATATAGTTTGGTATGTAGCAGAGCACCTAATACACCACTAATGCCTCTCTCTGTCCCTACTCCAGCAGCTATCCCTGAATACAGCAACCGTTCTCTGCAGACTGTATATTGTAGTAAAGCTATCACTGTACTGCACTATAGTAGCCCTGATAATGGCTTTTAATCACGCTCCTGCCTGCCCAACAGCTAAAACCTATCTGTCCCTTCTCCAGCCTCTGTCCCTGACTAAGTTCACGCAGCATATGCGAACGAGCAGGAAGAGCTGAGTTTTTAATATTCGAGGTCACATGGTTTTTCCAGCCAATCCATGTAGACGCTGTTTTCGCGCTGCCAGCGTGCTCCGCGGGCCTGTCATACCCCCCCTGCATGTTGATTGGTGGAAAAAGAGCGCCAGGGAAGGTGGGAGGGGAAACTAATTCTAAGTGCGCCATCGCCGTTATACTCGATTGAAATCAAGTATGCCGAATAGCGTAGTATTCGATCGAATACCGGCTCGATCGAACACTACTCGCTCATCTCTAATTATTACTACTTATTTACCATATTTTCACTTTATATGATGCTCCTGATGAGCAGACCTCGTATCAGAGGCCCATCAGACCTCCACATAAGACCCTCATAGAACATCCATACAGACCTCAATCAGACCTCAGATCAGACCTCCATGTCAGACCCCATCAAACTTCCATGTCACACCACCATCAGACCTCAGATCAGACCTCAATGCCAAACCTCCATCAGGCCTCAGATAACACCTTAAGATAAATTGCTTCACTTTCCTCTCCTGCCCTGCCCCTGCAGTTGCACTCCTTTGCGCTTTCAAACCTGCGTGCATAGTGTTTGCCTATGTCATGATGCTGTACAAAGTCAAGACAGTGAGGAGTGCCCCAGGAAAGAAAAACAGGGAAGGTAAGTACTGGCAGTGTTTATAGCACTTCAAGCCCTCCTCACCGCACCGACTGCATACTAGTTAACACTTTTATTCCACTTTTGGTGGGAAAAGGGTTTGTCTTATAAAGCGAAAAATACAGTATTTAAAAGTGGCAAGCCACTGTGCATCTAAAAAGAGGGTATACTTACAGAATATAAAACAAAACAATTATTAACAGACTGGGAAAGAGGAGGTGAGGGTCCTGCCTGTGAGGGATTACTGTGAAGGGATTATTAGAGGGGGAAGGCAGAGAAGAAACAAGGGTAGAGGTGAATTAACCGGGTAGCACAGTTGAGGATAGATTGGAGGGGTGCAATAGTGTTTTCTTTTTTTCTTTTTAAAATCTTTTTATTGATTTTAATAATAACATACAAAAAGGTACAGCCAGTACAAAAAGCTGAGCCAAACCTAACGCATTACTTGGATAATACATAGTACAAAGGCAGGATGAGACTATTTTGCATAGAAGATCCTGGATAGGGCTCTTCCTTAAAGAAGAACTCCCGACAAAAATTTTATTCCATGTCCTGCTAGAAATGTACATGATGTATTCTGTAGTGATTGTCATTTTCTTACCGGTGTCTGAATTTTTGACTTATATCATACTGAAGTTTCTTATCTGTGTCATGTGACCAGCAATTAGACCCACCAACTCACACATAGACTTATGTGTGAACAGGAAGTCTAATTCTCTATGTATTCCTATGAGACTGAAAATGAGGCTCCCATAGGAATGAATAGAGCAGTTACTGGCTTTCTGTCCTGGGTCAGTTGGAGGTCAGGGAGTTGGTCACATGACCTACCTACAATAAGAAGAGAGGTTTTTACTCAGAGAAACAGTCACTGATAAGAAAATGACAATCACTACAGATTATATCATGCACCTTTCTAACAGGTGAGAGAATAAAAATATTTGCGGGAGTTCTTCTTTAACCCTTAAACTCCCAGCGCCGTACATGTACGGCGCTGGGGCGATGCGGGCACATGGCGCCCGCTCGCAAGTGCGGCGGGTGTCATGACCGGCAAGTCCAATCGGGGTGTCTGTACACCATATGAAAACTGTAATCCTCGCTGGTGAGGATTACAGTTTTCAAAGTGCAATTCTTATTCTGGCCACTAGATGGCAGGCTAGGATAAGAAATGAGCAATTCTTGGATTTATCTCAGTCTAGTAAATCACTGAATGCTCATAAAGAAAAAAAAAAACACAATATATTAGCTCATATTTGAGCTTTAAAATAGTAAAAAAAATGTAAAAAATGTTAAAAAATATATAAAAAATAAAAAATATATAAAAGTTCAAATTACCCCCTTTCCATATAATTAAAAAATAAATACCTAAATAACAATAAATATAGACATCATGGGTATCACTGTGCCCGAAAACGCCCGTACTTTTAAAATATTAAAAAAAAATTCCAATACGGCGAATTGTGTGGCGGAAAAAAAGCGTCCAAATGGTGATTCGCCATTTTTTGTCGCTTTTTAAAAAAAAAAAAAATAAATAAATAAAAAGTGATCAAAAAGTCATACACACCCCAGAATGGTATCAATAAAAAGTTAAGATCGCCCAGCAAAAAATGAGCCCCCATACAGCTCCGTACACCTAAATACCAAAAAGTTATAGGAGTCAAGATATAACAAGGAAAAAAAAACACAGCAAAAACTATACATATTAGGTATTGCCGCGGATTCGTACTGACCAGTAGAATGAAATTAACTGTTCAGTTTTAATGCACATCGAACGCTGTAAATAAGAAACCCGTAGAACTGTAGCGGAATAGCGTTTTTTTTGCAATATCACCCGATTTGGAGTTTTTTTTCCCGCTTCCCACCACATCATATCAAATATTAAATGATGGCGTTGTAAAGTACAACTTGTCCCTCAAAAAACAAGCCCTCATACAGCTATGTGAACAGAAAAATAAAACAGTTATGGCTGTTTGAAGGCAGGGAGCGCAAAACGAAAATGCATAACCGAAAAAACCTCCGGGACTGAAAGGGTTAATTCAACATGTGGTCACTGGAAATGATGGTGCAGCAAGGAACCCATGTCCATAATTCACTTAAATAGCAATGCTATGCAATCCTATGTAAGTATTTTAGAAATGTAACTTGGTAATTACATAGTAATATAACATCAAATGAGAACATCAAACATGAAGGACTTAATGCTTAAGGTTCTACAAACCATAGGTGTGGTTGAGACCCTTTTATAGGTAATTGTATGGTATTCTGTTAATTAGTTGAGTGTAGATTGTGGTGATTGTGGTTGTGTTTTATTTTTCTTCCATTTCTCTCAAGGGGCCCATAGTTTAGTATATTTCTGATGAGATCTTTGTTCCCAGTGTGAAAGCTCCTCTAGTCTGGATATGTTATCTATTTTGTCTGACCAAGTCGTGAAGGAGGGGGTAGAGCTAGATTTCCAATTTGAGGCAATCAGCAACCTGGCCGTATACTAAGAGTATACGTGACAGTGATTTTGTTAAATTGGGAATTAGGGCTAATAATCTAGCAGGCGTCAGGTACCATCTGGATAGCACTTTGTAGGCATTTTCTTGTATGGTAACACATCTGGAAGTAATCTTAGGCACCGTTAGTATTGTCTGGAGATCTTTGTCATTGAATTTCTCATCCAGATCTCTTTCCCATTCTCTTATGAAGTATATGGAAGCGGGTGATTCTATTTTGAGAAGGATCTGACTTATATTTGAGATCATCTTGGTAGGTGGTTTAGATTGTGTAATGATCTTTTCATACCAGGTAAGTTTGGGGTCATTCCTATTTTTTTTTAGAGAGTATCTCTAACTGATGTCCTAATGTATGCGTACTGTAAGGGATTAAGCTCTGTTAGGTTAAATGTGAGTGAAAGTTTCTGTGTGTTTATCATGACTCCATCACAATCTAACAATTCTTCCAATGGGATTGTAGAATTCCGGATCAGTAAAGGCAATGTAGAATATCCGTCTTTTGAGGAGAGTAAACAGTCTCCTAGTGTCAAGAGCAGAGAGGGGTATTTGGAACACATCTCTCTGATCTCCGGAACTCTCCAAACCTCAAGTGTGGCATATAATAAAGTATGATCTTTAGGCTGTTTGGGGACTTCAGAGGGATCAGGAAAGATTAGTATTCTTAGAGAGTATCGGGCCAGACTGTTTTCCAACTCAATCCACTGCTTATGTGGGGGGCGTCTGACCCTGTCCAACACTCTGGTAAGGTGAATTGCTCTATAGTATCTTAGCACAGAGGGAAAACCAATTCCACCTCTGTTGAAGGGTAGCAGTAGGATTCTGTTGGCCAGTCTAGGTCTAACTTTGCCCCAAATATAATTTTAACATATCTTCCTGATGGCGTCCAAAAAGCTCCGGAGGAGTTTTATGGGTAATGCTTGTAGTAGATAAGCAATTTTAGGTATTATCAGTGTGTTTATCATATTTTTCCGCCCTAACCATGAGAGGAATGTTGGGGACCAGGAGCTGATTTCTGCAATTGATTTTAATAGAGGAAGGTAGTTTATTCCATATAATTTGGTTGGATCTGGAGAAATGTTGATGCCCAGGAATTTTATGGATGTCGAAGTCCAAGTGAATGGAGAGTCAGCGTGCAATTCTTTGAGTTTTTTGGAGGGCATGTTTATACTCATTGTTTGAGATTTTGATAGGTTTATTTTGAAGTTGGATACATATCCAAAGGAGTTAAATAGCTCAATAATAATAATTGTGAATATCTGGGTAGGGTGAGATATCATTAGAAGCAAGTCGTCTGCATATGCAGCTTGTTTAAACTCCATGTTTCTGCAAGATAAACCTCTTATTTCTGCATGTTGGCGGATGGATTGGAGTAGGGGTTCTACCGTTAGTATGAAAAGGATTGGGGATAGGGGGCAACCCTGTCTCGTGCCGTTATTTATTCTAATTGGTTGTGATAGTATGTCATTCACTTTTATATTGGCGCTGGGGGATTCATACATTTTAAATATTGCTCTTATAAAAGATTCATGGAATCCGAATTTCACTAAGGCGTTTTTGACAAAAGGCCAGGCTACTCTGTCAAACGCTTTTTCAGCGTCTGTATCCAACAATATTAAAGGGGTTGTCTGAGTTATGAAAAAAAAATAGCACTGTAAATCTGATGGGTAGCAATATATAACTAAGTTAAGCAAGTTTTAGGCAAAAAAAAATCTATATTTCCACATTTCCCTGGTTCTCTTCTGGTCTTTGTTTACATGCAGTAATAACAATCTCTGCCCATCCGCCTTCCTGCTATGCAAAGGCAGTGAATACAAGAGTTGGCCTGAGTGACATGTCTGCTGTATATGTAGGACTACAAGTGCCAGCTGTACAATGACTGCTGATACACACAGGGTCTTCCCCCTACCTGTTCTTGTACAATAAAATACTTTGCATCTCCTCCAGATCAGCTCCAGTATCAGCTCTGTGTCTGTAGGGTGAGGAGGTCAGATCCTGTGTCTCTTTACATCTGCAGCTGCTGTTGTAAAGCCTTCAGTGTGTTCTGGCTGAAGGGGTTAATGTTTTATCTGAAAGAATCCAGGGAGAGAGCAGATAGCAGCCCCGGCAAAGCAGGGGGGCACGGCCAGTGACGTCTCGTGTACAGGCTCTAATCTGCTGGTGCACGAATGCAAGATTAGCAGAGAGGCAAGCTGACATCACAGGTCATGTGACTCTGAGATAAATCTAAGAAACCAGCAGCTTTAGAAGCAGAAAGTGTATAGAAAAGCTGTTGTATTTGACTAGTTAGAAACATACAAAGGACAAAAAAATAACTCAGACAACCCCTTTAAGGGATTGTTCCTCTTCTTTGCCAGAGCAATGGAGTTTAGAACTTCGTAGGTGTTATCCCTACCTTCCCTACCTGGGATGAAACCTGTCTGGTCCGGTGGATAATATTCTAGCATAGATCTTTAGGTCAAGGTTTAATAGAGAGATGGGCCTATAGCTGGAACATTGTGTTGGGTCTTTTTGAGGTTTGTGAATGAGCGTGATATGTGCATTTAGCGATTGATGAGGGAATGGGACACCTGACATCGCAGTGTTAAAAGATTGGAGCATATGAGGTAATAGAGTGTCTTTAAAAGTAGCGTAGTATAGTAATAGCAGGCCGACAGGCCCGGGTGATTTGCCTTTGGCCATTTGTTTTAAAGTGTTTTTTATTTTTTGTATTGTGATAGGAACAACAAGGCTAGAAGCTTGTTCAGATGTTAAGGATGGGAGATGTAGTTTGTTTAGGAATTCTTGTGTGACCTGCTGTTTCTTTTGTTTGGTGTCTTTTGTATCTGAGGCATCCAGATTATATAGATCTGAATAAAAGCTGTGGAAAGCTGCTGCAATATTGTGATCATTTCTACTTAAAAGATTGTCCTTTTGAATTATGGCTGAGATTCTGGATTTACGTTTTCTTTGTTTTAAAATTGCCAGCATGAATTTTGTGGGCTTATTTCCGTGTGCAAAAAACTTGCATTTTAAGGATAGATATATTTTGGCAGATTGAGCATTTAATATCTCCTTGAGCTGGCCATAGTCAACTCAGCAAGACGTTGCTTATTACGTTGCTTAGTACGTCTGTGAATTTGTTCTAGAGATTTTGTCATATTTAATATTTTATAATAATTTATAATTCTGATATATTCGCATGCCTAGATTTATTTAAATGTGCGGCTACGGAGATGAATTCTCCACGTATTACAGATTTGTGTGCTTCCCAGGTCATATGCGGAGATATATCTGTTGATGCATTTATAGAGAAATATTATGTTAAATTCTTTTCTATTTTATCTCTCACTTTTGAATTATCAAGTATTGTTTCATTTAGGCACCAGATAAACAGCCTAGGGCCAGAGTTAGGTATGTTGAAGGAGATTAAGACCGGGGAGTGGTCTGAATGGATCATAGAGTACATAGGTGGACTGCATTAGAAGGAAAAAATATGTAATCTAGCCTGTGGTGACTATTATGAGGGGACGAATAATGGGAGTAATCCTTTACATTAGGATTAAGAGTATGCCACACATCTATGAGAGCACTCTTGTGGAGTAGTTTCTTCACATAATTTAGAGTTTTCTTGGGGCTAGATGTCTTTCCTGTAGATGAGTCTAAGTGTGGGTTTAGAGATAAATTGAAGTCACCAGCCAGTACGACCAGACCCTCCCTAAATTGTTCTAGTTCTAGCCAAGTGTTCTCAAACCACCTCCTGGGTGATACATTCGGTGCATATATGTTGACTAGAGTAAATAACTGTGAGTTTATTGTGCCTTTAACGAAAAGGAAACAACCTTCTTTATCAGCTTTAACATCTGCTAAAGAGAAATCTGTATGTTTGTGTATCCCAATACTTACTCCCAGTCTGTTGGAGTGCTTTTAGGAGCTATGAAACCAGAGGTTGTAACTCGATCTTGAGAGATCTGGGATCTTGTTGTGTTTGAAATGTGTTTCTTGAGCAAAGATAATCTACATCTTCTCTTTATGGAAGTGTCTTAAAATCTGGCCTCTCTTGGCCGGTTACTTAAAGCCTCTAACATTGTATGTTGCAATACGTGTCTCAGCCATTATAAATAAACATTTGTGCGGAGGTCAATATGCACATACCCATGGTGCTAAATCTGAGAGGTCTAGGGTCCAGTTCTTTGATGCCCATGCAGAAGATCTGGAAGAGGGAGGGGGTAGGAAAGAGGGGGGAGGGAAGGCTACAAAAAAAACATCCAAATATAAAAGAACAATAATGCAGAAAATCTTAATGAGAAATTTCCTCCAATTAATGTCTATACTCCCAACTAGAGACCTAAAGAGGTCTACTTTCCCGGGCCTAACATAAAGGTACTATATTTAGTTGACATGACTAGCAAATTAGAACAGCATAACACTACAGTGAGGGGTGATATATTGATAATTTGTAAAGGTAACCCTGATGGTTGTCAGTATAGGGCATTGAAACTTGCATCTAATTTAACTTTGAGTGGGGGCTCCAATGGAAAATAAAGAAACATATGACAAATGCGGGTATCTTCCTATCTTCTCAAGCCCTAACCAATGTCTTCTGCCTCTATTATCTTGGTCTTCTATATAGTTGTAGAGGCATTTGATGTGTTGTTGATATATAGCCAGCGACTCTGAATTTTTCTGAGTATAATTTGTTATGGCAGCTTGAGTGGACTCCAGATGTTCAACTCTCTGACCAATCTGTCTCATTTCTTTTTTAATTTCTGACAGTTCTTCCAGGACAGGGTTGATCGCTTTGGAAAGTGCTTGAGAGATGAACGATCTGGATATAGGTAAGTCTGAGGTGGGATCAGTAGTATCTTCATCTCCACTCTCTTTCTCTTCCTCTGTATTTCCATGCCGATTTGCTGAACTTCTGGGGGTGGAGGATGGAACCCCAGCGTGAGCTTGTGCTTTTTTTCATCACAAAACTGTTGAGGTCTGATTGTGAGTAGGAAAATTGGCTTTCGTTTTGTCTTAGTGGTTCTTTGCTTAAACCCTTATATTTCCCGTATTTCACCATAAGTGCTATGTATCTTCCACCCGAACTGTGATTGTATCACCCCTTCATGCACAGATGTTGGCTTTTACATAATGTAGGTAGTCTTGTTAGGCCTTTTCACACTAGCGGCAGTCCGGATCCGACAGGTGAAGGGTGCCATCAGATCCGGACTGCCGCAGGGACATGTGTGGGGCCGGAACCGCGTTCCAGCCCCACACGTCACACAGTACAGTATACAGACATACACACACATACACATACACATGCTGGGCGCTGTAGGGAATCGTCATAGCGGCACGCCTCCTGGGCATGAAGACGTGCGGCCTGCCTGCCTGGAGTATGTAAGTATGTATGTGTGTATGTGTCTGTCTGTCTGTCTGTCGTGACGGATCCGTCCTGAACTCCATTGAAAGTCAATGGAGGGCGGATCCGTTTACCATGTTGGTCACACCAAACGGATCCGTCCCCATTGACTTGCATTGGGGGTCATTCCGGATCCGTCTTGGTGCGGATGCCTGGACCGGAGAGAAAACCGCAGCATGCTGCGGTTTGTTCTCTGGTCTGAAGACGTAACAGAATGCTTTCAGGAGCATTCTGTTGTCTTCAGTTCAGTTTTGTCCCCATTGACAATGAATGGGGACAAAACTGAAGCGCTAGTGTGAAAGTAGCCTTAGAAGGTAACTGAGTGTAGCTTCACATAGTTCTTGACCAGTAGCTTAATTTGCTAGTTTAGAAAACAATAAGTGAGAAGGTGGGCAGTTGGTCGTCAGAGCCACTAAGAGTTGGATCTGAATGCTCTGTTACAGGATTATTCTCCTAAATTGAAGTAGCAATTGAGGTTTATATGCTGGATAATGTCCTAATGAGAAAAGCAGTGCCTTATGAACTGAAGCTGTACTCCTATAGTGTGATATATGGAGGGAAAAGCTTCAAGGAGGGTGAGGCTGAGAAGCTGTGGAATTTAGGTCTGGCTTGTAATTATAGATATGCACAAGGAAGAGAGGAGTCCTGTTACAACCCCTCAACAGACCGCTATTAGCTATATTTTGTGTTGTATTTACCTATGGGGGGTACGATTGTTGCTCGTGAGCGGGAGAACTGTCCCGGGGATTCAAGATGGTGGTCGTGCGGTGCCGCGGGAGATACTGATCTTTATGTGTGGGGAGTTGTCTGACCTGTGTGATCTATATCCTGGATCTGTGTGATCCTCCTGGATCTGAAAATTGAGACCGAGGCTTTAGGTCTTGGAAAAGACCTTGGTTGGATTTCTGGCTTTCCGGGCTGTAGAGGCTCGATAATGGTCTTAAACAGCAGCTGGGGGTTTCTTCAGTGTGGAAATTCTGGATACTTTTGTGAGCTTTTAATGGGTTGATGTTGAGGGATTTTGAGAAGGGTAGACGGAGCTATGTGAATCTGCTTCCTCTCAGCGCGCTGGGGATGCAATAGTGTTTTATGGGAGGCGACAAAAAAGTATGTTTCATTAGTCTATGAGAGAGAGAACAAGGGCACACATAATCATTTCAGTAGACTCAGCGTTGAGGAAATAGTGAATATGTGTCACGAGTGGTCTTGCGTCTGGAATCAGACGTTCTGCGCGGCTTTCTAAGTGACAGGTTTGACAGGCTATTCCCTGTGGTTTGGGTGCTGTTCTCCACACCCCTTTCCCTCAGCTGTTGCCGCTTGGCAATTAGCTGTCTCCTACTTACCTCTTCCTCTCCCAGTATCCCTTGCGGTTTATATCTGCTAAATACCTGTTGAGAGTGGTGTGGATCTCGGCTGAGATCCTGTTGCTGGGTTCTACTTAAAGTTAAGTGTTTTCCCTTCCTTTGGTTATTCCTGTTTGAGTCTCCTGTTCCTCCTTACGCTTGGAGGAACAGGTTACTCTCTTGTGTCATTAGACTGCAGGGTGTTCTAGGGTTTACTCAGATTAGGTTCCTGTGTATGAGCTTTCCTACCACCCGGGTTAGTTCATACTGGTAGCCAGCTAGGGCCTAGTCTTAGGGTCCCCTGCAGGAGGTGACCAGTTCCCTGGTTTTGTCTGTTCCCATCCCTCATACGCTCGGTGTGGCTTTTCCCCCCACACCCGAGCGTGACATTATAAACCGCCACTAACAAAAATTTATGTCATTTTTGTGCTGACATGGATGCTATTGCTACACTGGCTGAACGGCTGCAGGGACTCAGCTTGGAGGTGGCTGACATCCGCAACCAGATTCAGAGACCACAGGCTGGTGGTTCTGGGGGTGCTGAGTGTCAGGCCTGTTTGGAGCCTAAGGTCCCCTCCCGGATAGATTTTCTGGGGAATGTGATAATTTTGTTCTATTTAGGGAGGCGTGCAAATTGTATTTCAGACTGCGTCACATTCTTCTGGTAATGAGGAACAGAGGGTTGGTGTGGTCATCTCGCTGCTTAAAGGGGATGCGCAGTCATGGGCCTTTTCTCTACCGGCTGGATCGCTGTCTCTCCGGTCGGTAGATGAATTTTTCAAGACCCTAGGGATTATCTATGATGACCCGGATCGTATCTCCCTGGCGGAGACCCAGATACGTAACCTTTGTCAGGGTGAGCGGCCGGTTGAGACTTATTGCTCTGAGTTCGGAGGTGGGCGACCAATACTGATGGAACGATCCGGCTTTACGTAGCCAATTCTGTCAAGGTTTGTCTGAAAGGCTGAAGGACGCTTGGCCTTTCAGGAAACCCCTGTGTCTTTGGAAGCCGCTATGTCTCTTGCTGTACGCATGGATAGGCGCCTGAGAGAGCGATCTAGGGGCCCCCGCTCTCAGGACGTACTATCACATAGTGTACCAGCTTCCTATGACACTTTGGGTGAATATTCCCCTAGGTTGATGTCTGGGGATGAACCTATGCAATTAGGGGGAGCCACTCCTGTAGCCACCCGCAATCATCTTGGTAATAAAAAGGGTGTGTGTTTTTTCTGTGGTCAGAAAGGACACTTTATCAATGTATGTCCATGCTTCCTATCTCTAAAGGAGAGAAAAGAAAAGGGGGCGTTGAATTCTCATCTCACTCTTGGTGGAGTGGGTAGGGAGACTGAAAATGTGCATTTGTCTTCATCCTGCAGTACCCGTTTTCTCCTGACTGCCGAGGTGGCGCTAGAATCAAAATTGAGGTGTTTATTGACAGCGGGGCAGGGGTGAACTTGATTGATGCTCAGTTTGTCCGTATGCATGGATTGTCACCAAGTTCTTTGGATAAGAGGATTTCTGTGTTTGCCATTGATTCTGCACCTCTCTCTCAGAAGTGTTTGTCTCAGATGGTGCATGATATCAAATTAAGAGTGGGTGAATTTCATCAGGAGCTTATTTCATGTTTTGTGTTGGAAGGTCTTCCTGCTCCTGTGGTTCTGGGTTTACCGTGGTTAAGCAAACATAATCCGTCCATTGACTGGCATACTAGACAAATTGTGGATTGGGGCGATTATTGTGTTGACAATTGCCTTAATACATCTTTTTTCTGCTTTAACCACTAAGACTCTTCCTTCTTTTATATCGGATTTCTCTGATGTATTTTCTGAAGGTGGATGTCAGGATTTACCCCCTCACCGGGAATACGATTGTCCTATCAATCTTATCCCTGGAACAAGATTGCCTAAATCTAGGCTGTATAACCTTTCTGGACCTGAGAGTTTGGCCAAAGGACATATTAGGCCTTCCAAATCTCCTGTGGCAGCAGGGTTCTTTTTTGTTAAAAAAAAGGACGGATCCCTTAGGCCATGTCTGGATTTCCGTGAACTCAATAGGATTACTGTCCGTGATCCGTACCCCCTTCCTTTGATTCCTGACTTGTTTAACCAGATTGTGGATGCCAAGGTGTTCTCCAAGTTGGACTTAAGGGGGGGCATATAATCTGGTCAGGATCAAGGAAGGGGATGAATGGAAGACGGCCTTTAACACTCCTGAGGGCCACTTTGAGAACCTGGTCATGCCTTTTGGGTTGACCAATGCTCCTGCTGTCTTCCAGCATTTTGTTAATGACATTTTTCATCATCTTGTGGGGAGGTTTGTAGTCGTGTATTTGGATGACATACTAATCTATTCTCCAGATATTGTGACACATCAGGATCACGTGAGGCAGGTGTTGCAAATTTTAAGAGATAACAAGTTGTATGCAAAATTAGAGAAATGTGCTTTGCTGTACATGAGGTGCAATTCTTAGGATACCTGCTTTCATCTTCAGGTTTTCGTATGGATCCAGAGAAGGTCTGTGCTGTTCTGAACTGGGACCGACCTGAAAATCTGAAGGCTCTTATGCGATTTTTGGGGTTCACCAACTATTACCGAAAATTTATTAAGAACTATTCGACTATAGTTAAACCCTTAACTGACATGACTAAGAAAGGGACGGATGTCTCTGTGTGGTCTGATGCAGCATTGCAAGCCTTCTCTGCTGTAAAGGAGTGCTTTTCCTCTGCCCCTATATTGGTGCAGCCAGATGTGTCACAACCTTTCATTGTGGAGGTTGACGCATCCGATGTGGGGGTAGGAGCTGTGTTATCACAAGGCCCGTCACCTGGTAAATGGCGCCCATGTGCTTTTTTTTCGAAGAAACTCTCTGTGGCGGAGAGAAATTATGATGTGGGTAACCGAGAGTTACTGGCCATTAAGTTGGCTTTTGAGGAATGGCGTCATTGGTTGGAAGGGGCGAATCATCCAATCACGGTATTCACTGATCACAAAAATCTGGCTTACCTGGAGTCGGCTAGACGACTTAATCCGAGGCAGGCCAGATGGTCTTTGTTCTTCACCAGATTCAATTTCATTGTCACATACCGTCCTGGGGTTAAGAATGTGAAGGCGGATGCCTTGTCACGTAGTTTTCCCGGGGGTGGTGATTTTGAAGATCCTAGCCCTATACTGTCTGAAGGAGTGGTGATATCCGCTCTTTACCCTGATCTTGAGGCTAAAGTGCTTGAGGCCCAGGGAGATGCGCCGGAGTCTTGCCCTCCCGGGAAGTTGTTTGTTCCTTCTGATTTGCGTTATAAGGTTTTTGAGGAGCATCATTCTTCGGTGCTTGCGGGACACCCTGGGAGTAAATCCACTGTCGACCTCATCTCTCGTAGATTCTGGTGGCCAGGTCTGCGTAAGTGTGTTGAGGAATATGTGTCAGCCTGTAGTGTCTGCGCACGCTCTAAGGTGACACATACTCGTCCTTCTGGACCCCTACTTCCATTACCCATCCCGTCCAGACCATGGACTCACCTATCCATGGACTTCATCACTGATCTGCCTGAGTCGTCTGGTAAGACAGTTATTCTGGTGGTTGTAGATCGTTTTAGTAAAATGGCGCACTTTATTGCATTACCCGGACTCCCCAATGCTAAAACTCTTGCACAAGTGTTTGTTGACAATATTGTGAAACTTCATGGCATTCCCACTGACGTTGTCTCTGATCGTGGGACTCAGTTTGTGTCCAGATTCTGGAGGGCGTTCTGTACTCGGCTCGGGTACAACTGTCTTTCTCTTCTGCCTTTCATCCCAGACGAATGGACAGACTGAGCGTACCAATCAGAATCTGGAGACTTATTTGAGATGCTTTGTCTCTGAGAACCAGGAGGAGTGGTCCTCGTTTTTGTCTCTGGCTGAGTTTGCCATAAATAATCGCAGACAGGACTCCACTGGTAAGTCACCATTTTTGGTGCATTATGGCTTTCACCCGCAGTTTGGCACATTTTGTGGTTCTGATACTTCTGGTATTCCTGAGGAAGAACGTTTTTTCGTCATCATTGTCTTCCATATGGCGAAAAATTCAAAGTAACTTGATAAATATGGGTAACAAGTACAAACGTGTGGCTGACAGGAGACGCATGAATGGTCCGGACCTAAATGTGGGTGATTCTGTGTGGCTGTCTACTAGGAACATTAAGTTGAAAGTTCCTTCATGGAAGTTGGGTCCAAGATTTATTGGCCCATATAAAATCACGGCCATTATTAATCCTGTAGCATTTCGTCTTGAACTTCCGCAGGCCCTGAAAATCCATAATGTGTTTCACAGATGTTTGTTGAAGAGGTATGTTGAACCTCTGGAGCCATCTCCCTTGCCACC
>ONZH01005573.1:0-18753 GCA_900303285.1 Rhinella marina
CTTATTTAACTCCCTAATCTCCCGTTGTCTCTCTAGTGACGCTCGTGGCACTGGTAATATTTCTGAAAACACTACCTTGGAGGTCCTGGACTTTAGCTTCTCACCTAGTTCCCTAAAATCATTTTTAAGGACCTTCCATCTCCCCCTGACTTTGTCATTGGTGCCAACTGTACCATGACCGCCGGGTCTTCCCCAGCCCCACCCAGCAATCTGTCAATCCGGTCCGCAATATGCCGAACCCGAGCACCAGGGAGACAACACACTGTTCGGCATTCACGGTCTCGGCGACAGATGACCCTGTCCTGTCCGCCTAATAATAGAGTCCCCTACCACCAGTATCTGTCTGTCCTTTGCTGCTCTCCTTTTCCCATCCTTCCTGCAGCGGTCATCCTCCTGGTTTCTAGGAGAAAACGGCCTGCTGCAGTGTCGCTGGTCCTGGGCTTTCATCCCTAATATCAGCCAAACAGGCATATTTACTAGGGCGTTCCAGCTCAGGACTAGCCTCCCTGGCACTTTTCCCTCTACCCCTCCTTACTACATTAACCCAGCTGCTGACCTGATAGTCCTGCTCTTGCCCATTTCCTCCCTCCTCCTCTTCACTGACCCCAGCCAGTGCCTGCACTGTGAGGTCTAAGCCTCTCTCCAGGTGTTCAATGCCCCTAAGTATGCCAAGCTGCTTATTTAGATCCAAGATCTGGGCTTCCAAATATGCAACGTGATTGCATCTAGTGCAAATGTATTCACCCATGAATGGTTCTTCAAGGCATGCATACATTGCACAGGACACACACTTAGTAGCATTGTCCATGGAGCACCTGCTAGATGGGGATATACAGTACAGTACAGAAAAACAGTAAATATGTGATAAGATGCGGTTTTGCTGTAGTTAAAGGAGCAGCTCAGATCAAGTTACAATCAAACAAGGAAAATCCCTCCAACCTTACTTTTCCTCCTTGTCTTAAACTCCGGTTCTTTAAACTCCACTTATACACAGCCCACTTACACAGCCAGCGCAAGAATCGATACTGCACCGGCTGATGCTAGAGTATTTCCAAATGCATTCCGGCTGTTGTCACCAACACACACGCTAGCCCAGGGGGCACTCCTCTGGCTCTTCCAGCAAAACCTCCTTCCCCCCAGCCTGCCACCCCACCTACAGGCCCTCTCTCCAAACAATTTACTTATTTGTCCTATCTTTTTCTCTCTCTCTCTCCAAACTATTTTTCCGGATAGCTGCCATATACGGTATTAAACTGAGTAGTATACATAGAAGACATACCACACTTGATCAATCTCATAATTTACGACTGTACCGGTTGATGCTAAATTTTTAAGTTGGGGTCCTGCGTCGTCATTCTAACTACACCCGGCTGTTGTCACCCCCACACACGCTAGCCCAGGGGGCACTCCTCTGGCTCTTCCAGCGAAACCTCCTTGCCCCAGCCTGCCCCCCACCTACAGGCCCACTCTACAAACAATTTACCCGGATAGGGGACGTATTAGATGTTGTACTGATGTTTTTTTTTTGTTCTTCTTTTAATTGCCTCCTGACCTGTGATAGGCAGAGCATGGACACGTCCCCTTAGCTGCAGTGGGAAAGACACTTCCCTGGCCAGAGCAAGCTCTTTTTCCGTTTTCCGTGGTCGAAAAATCCATAAAATATAAGGTCCCAAGATAGGGGACGTATACGGTATTAAACTGAGAAGAATCGATACCGCACAGGTTGATGCAACAGTTTTTCTAAATCCATTCTGGCTGTTGTTACCACCACACACACTAGCCCAGGGGAAACTCCTCTGGCTCTTCCAGCAAAACCTCCTTCCCCCCTACCTACATGCCCTCTCTCCAAACAATTTTCCCGGGTAGGTGGATGTATTAGATATTGTACTGATTCTGAATTGCCTCCTGCAATAGACAGGAATTGAACCCAGATCAACTGCTTGGGAAGTAGCTATGCTTACCACTATACCACCAGCAGGCACAGCAACTGATAAGAACAAATACTAAACTTGATTTCAGCTGCAGTGCCAGCATGAGCAGTGGTGTCACCTGCAGGCGGTGATGGACCTTCGTTGCACCTAGTTGGGTGCTTCCCTAACATGTGATGGGTATTTGCCTCGCCTTTCTTGGTCTGGGTGAGCACAATTGCCATGAGGATAACCACCAGGCTGTTGCCTGAGAATTTGGGGTAATGGTGGGATTAGGCAGCCTCAGAGGCATCCATGCATGCTGCCCCTGCTGTTTCCTGTCCATTTCCGTGGTGTTTCCATCATTTTCTGAGGTTTCCATGTTTTCACCCAGCCTTCCCTAGGCAGAGCCTTGGTCCCCTGCAAAAAAATGCTCGAGTCTCCCATTGACTTCAATGGGGTTCGTTATTCGAAACGAGCACCCGAGCATCGGGAAAAGTTCGACTCGAATAACGAGCACCCGAGCATTTTAGTGCTCGCTCATCTCTAGTATTCACACATCTTCTAATCATGTTCCAGTGATGGAAGTAATGACAGCATGTTGCCCTTGTAACGGGGATCCAGCAGGGTGGCCACCCAGTAATCAGCACTGGTAACAATAAGAGCAACTAGCCGGTTGTTGTGCAGGCACTGCAACATGTACTTACTCATGTGTGCCAGGCTGCAATGGCAATGACGAGCTGTCCTCGGTGGGAGATGTATTATTTGTGTCCTCTGTATTTCCCCAGCTATAGCTCCAGTGATGACTGTGAGCTGCTTTGGGTGCCATCCTTCTGTGAAAATGGTTTCTCATCATCATCATCCTCAAAAATTGTGCCCTGGCTGGACAGTTGTGTTCCTGGCCACTGTTGGTGCTTGAACCCACCCTCCAAGCCACGTGCAGATGACTGTCCTGATAACTGTGTGAATGATCCCTGTTTCTCCTCTTTTTCCTCCTGTGCCACCACCTAATCCATCATCGCCTGAAGCGTTTTTTCAAGGAGGCACAGAAGTGGGATAGTTCTGATGACAGCGCTGGCCATGTTGGTGGAGTACTCGAAACAGCACAACACGGCATTCACGTCCCACATGGAGACCCATTCTTTGGTGGTGAAGTGGTGCTATTCCACAGAGCGACTCTCCTGTGTGCGCTGTAGCTGAAACTCCACTATTGTCTGCTGGTGCTTGTACAGTTCCTCCAGCAAATGCAAGGTGGAGTTCCACCTTGTTGGAACGTCGCATATCAGGCAGTGAGAGGGAAGGCAAAAGTTACGCTGCAGTGCAGACAGGTAAGAACATCAAAAGTGCACACAGACAGCCCTGCAGCAGCTCTCAAATCTTGGGGTAATTTGTCAGGAACCTCCAAATTCATCACATGCACCAGACAAGAGATGTTCATCCAGAGCTGCTACGAGATTTTGCCTGTTATCGCACATCACCAGGCTGGGCTTGAGGCTCAGCAGTACCAACCACTCATTGGTGTGTTCTTCCATGCCCGCTCACAACTCTTGCATGGTGTGAGGTTTTCCCACCCAAACAGTTTCAGAACAGCCTGCTGTTGTTTCTCACTGGCTGTGCTGAAGTTTGTGGTGTAGGTGTTACACTGGATGAAGAGGCGGTAGAGGAGAAACATCCAGCAATCCTCGCTGGTGGTACAGTAGGACATGCACCTAAACACTTTCCACCTCAGGCCCAGCTTCCACTACATTTACCCAGTGGGTAGTTAAGGACATATAACGTCCTTGTAACATTCTTACTGGTCCATGTATCGGTGGTTATGTGGCCCTTGCCACTGATGCTGTTGCACAGCGCACATCTGATTTTGTCCACCACTTGTTCGTGCAGTGCACGGATGGTCCCCATGGAAAAGTAGTGGCGGCTGGAACCATGTACTGTGGGACAGCCACTGCATTAGGTTTTTAAAAAGTGTCCATCTCCACAAGATGAAATGGCAGCATTTCAAAGGCCAACAATTTTTAAAATGATGGCATTCAGGACCAGGGCTCAATGGTGGGCAGTGAGGTTCTTCCGCTTTCTCTCCAGTGTTTGGAGGATGGATAGTTGAACCATTCCATGGGACAGTGTGGAGATGCTGTCACATTCTCTTTTTGCAGGAAGCCAAGTGGCCCTGTGCAGCAGAAGAGGGAGCAGGAGGAGCCTGCTCCTGCACCCCACAAAAAGACTGTAGGTCACACACAGAAATAACAGCCAGATAAACTATTGTATTTATGTGTGACAGATGCAAAAGAGGTGTACTTCACTGCATAAAAATGGCTATAGGTCAGACACAGAGATGACCGCCAGATGATCAATAGTATTTCTGTGTCACAGGTGCAGAGCCTTATTTTAGACCACACCCAGAGCCTTATTGAAGACTGCATACACAGAGTTTTTGCAGACTGTACCCAGAGCCTTATTCAGAGGTGTAGCTAGGCTCTCCTGCACCAAAAGCAAGGTTTCAGATTTGCACCCCTGGTGCAACTTAAACTTACTTAAAGAGGTAGCAGTTAAGAAGTGGGCCGCGGCAAATTGTTCTTGCACTAAGCCACTCCTCTAACTCCACCCAGTGCATGACTACACTCACCCAACTAATACAATTTATCATAGGGTACATGCTGGTACCAATACCTCTTGCAATAAATGAAAGACCCAACTGGTCCTATCTCATCCAGGGTGTCACTGGCGTGTCGGCGTGATGTACACTGGAACCGGAACAAGGTCCCTGTGGTAATAGAGAAAGAAGAATAATCGCATAAGGAAAGGATGGTAACTGTCCCTGTGAAATCCCCAGCAAGGGGAGCTGTGCTGGTTCTTTAAGACAAAGCCATCCCAATGTATAACAGGGTAATCTAGTGCATTTCCCCTTAGTGCTACCACACAGTACTAATGCCCACATTGTGCCCCCTCACAGTAATTATGCCCACATTGTGCCTCCTTTAAAGCATAAATGCCCACAATAGTTATGCCAGATTAGATGCCCCCTCACTGTAGTTATGCCAGATTCTGTGACCCTGTCACAGTACTGTAGTTATGCCAGATTAAGTATCCCATCAGATTATGTACACCTCACAGTAGTTATGCTAGATTAAGTGCCCCCTCATTGTAGTTATGCCATATTATGTTCACCCTCCATCTAGATATGTCCTTCTTGTGACCCCTCCTTTGGCCCCCAGTGACCTCTCCAGACTCCAGCTCCATGAAAGAAAGAAAAAAAAATAATGCAAAAAAAATACTTACCTGCTTCCCTGACAACGCACTCCCTCACACATTGCACAGTTGGATGTGTAGGAGGCCGATTGCCGGGCTTTCAGTGCTCCTCCCACAGCCAGAAGCGTGATGTGCGACCTGAGCGGGGAGCGCCAGATCTCAGAAAAACAGTTTAGGGCTCTGTGCTTCACTATGGAAACAACAAGAACTGCCGGACAGGTGCGCCCACCCATCCTCTGTGTCCATGGGACATGCCCCACTTGCGCTACACCCCTGCCTTATTGCACACTGTCCCTACAAAACATTTTTGTAGACTGCCCCTACACAGCATTTTCTGCAGACTACAACCAGAGCCTTACTGCAGACTACACAAGAACCTTATTGCCTGACACTGTCCCTGCATTAGTTAGAGCAGAATGGCGGTGCCCAGCATGATCCGGCATTTATACAGGCCAGGTCACGTGCTGCGCCGACCAATCACAGCCATGCCAATACTAGGCATGACTGTGATGGCTTCTAAGTGTCCACAGCTAAAAAGCTTGTTGATTGGCTGTGCTGCAGCCTTTCAACAAACTTTATTCAACATCCAAACACCATACCTGAACACAGACTTCTGTGACAAAGTTCAGGTGTCCGAATCCTTAATGTTCGGTACGAACCCAAACTTTATAGATCCACCCTGGATCACTGACCTTTGCCTTTTTTTTTTACATTGCCTCTGATTACTGATTTTGCCATTTATTTGATCTCCTGGTATTTGATTCTGCTTTGTGTGACCTCACCTTTGCCTGTTGACTTTGTCTCTGACGTTTTCTCATGGTTTCACTTTGCTGTATATGTGTATCTGATTTTGGATATGCCCCCTACGAAGTGGAGGTGAAACCTGGGTCGGGCACATGACGGGAGAGCGATTTTAAATTTGATTTGCCTGTTTCAGGGGACATCCTCTGTGTCTGGAGGAAAGAAGGTTTGTACATAAACATACTTGTAGAAGAGGATTCTTTACGGTAAGAGAGACTATGGAACTCTCTGCCTGAGGAGGTGGTGATGGTAAGTTCAGTAAAAGAGTTCAAGAGGGGCCTGGATGTATTTCTGGAGTGTAATAATATTACAAGCTATAGCTACTAGAGATGGGTCATTGATTCAGGGAGTTATTCTGATTGCCTAATTGGAGTCGGGAAGGAATTTTTTTCCCCTAAATTGGGGAAAATTGGCTTTTACCTCACAGAGTTTTTTTTTGCCTTCCACTGGATCAACTTGCAGGATAGCAGGCTGAACTGGATGGACAGATGTCTTTTTTTCAGCCTTATAAACTATGTTACTATGTTATTTTAAGAAAATTTGTAAGTACAATAAATGCTGGATTCGTATAAGTGGTTGCAGTACTTCACTATGTCCTGCTCCTATGTCCACGCCAGATTAACCAGTGATTGACCACATCGAGAAGCTGTCCATACATTTTAGACTGTCCGGATCTTTGTCTGTTGATCGAGAGCAGCGTGGTTTATTTCTATTTTTGTGTTGGAACTTGGTGTAAACAGGACCCACTACACCCAAGACCTGCAGCGCTCGCAGCAGGACTGATAATTTGGAATTGCAGGTCGCCCACAGCCTGGCTGCTCTGCGTGGCCATGCCCTAAGGCAGAGTGGCCTGGGTATACCTGATTTATAGCAATTCTTAACAAATGAATTCAGAACAATTCTAATTTCTTGGAGCACTTCAGCGTGTTGCCAAATCACGTTTTTAAAAACTTTGTCGTCTCTAGTTATGGCCACCCTGTAATCCAGCATTGGTGGCCATGCTTGCTCATAATAAAAAAATAAATAAATATGCTGGGCTACAGTATGCGCACTCTCACGGTTCCAGCCACCAGAGAGGCCTGCACTTTTTATTATGGTGTGCAAGCATGACCAGCACATGTAACCATGGAAACAAGCAGTGTATAATGGGAGGCAAATATGAATCTAGCCAGCAAATGAGACACTATGAACAATCACAATTAGAGATGAGCGAGAAGTGCTCGTTACGAGCACTGTAACGCTCGGGTCCCGGGTGAAATGCCCGCAGGCATTGCGGATCCGTCCTCATCTGCATGTAAGTCAATGAGGACGGATCGTTTGGTATGACACTCATACCAAACGGTTCCGTCCCCACTGACTTTAAGACGGGTGAGGACGGAACCGTTTGGTATGAGTTTCATACCAAACGATCCGTCCTCATTGACTTACATGCAGAGCACTGCTCGCTCATCTCTAATCACAATACATTAATAAGGGCTTTGTAATAACTTTCTCTACATTATAAATGCCATTTGCTGAGGTAAGACAACCACTTTAAACAGCTTGAAAGGGGTTGTAAGCAATCCTCAGTCTTACATGACTTTTCTTGGGGTACATCTGATGAACAAATTTACAAAACTGGAATGGAAACATTGCAGGATAATAACTCATCTCTACCAGTGACATTATTGGTGAATTGGGTATCTCAGTGCAATAAGACCTGGGGACTTAGAAAGGACCCCAGGGTTATTTTTACACAAAGCCTTTTTTAGGACACACTATGAGCTAACACAAGCATCATACAGTAACAGTAACCTGTATCACAGTGACACAGGGAAAAAAATATCATTATACTCAAGAATGAAATAGGTTATTTAGTGTTAAATGTTTGCAGTATAAAAAATAAACAAAATAGCAATGACTTGAATTAAAGGATAATTTTTATGTAATGCACCGGAAACAAAAAAAGGCAAAAACAAAAATTATACAGCAGAAGGAGCTGAGCATATCAATACAGTGCTCCAGATGGCGACCAAAATGGTCGCCAATGCGACTTAGAATTGCAAAATGGCGACAAGACTTTGTAGTCTTGTCGCCATTTGCGTCTAGACCCTCTGCTGCTCTGCCTCTTTAAGAAAAGCCTTTCATCCAGCAGACGCACAATGCAGACGTCTGCTGGGTGAAGATCCGCCCCTCACACTACCCGGCATAGAGGGTGGGCCTGGCTTGGGTTCCTGCATCTTGGGCTCCCATCTCCTGCTATGGGGCCCGTGGGGAAGATGGCGCGGCTGTGGATGGAAGGCCCACCCCCTATTTATACTAAATAAAGCCTTTCCGAGTCCCTGCCTGGTGCTTGGGCCCTGTCTTCGGTTTCCCCGCTTCCCCTGTGCGCCGGAGGCAAGGCGTGCGGGCCCTCACTCTGTGCCCTGCCCGCTATCACAGTTGCAGCCCTCACTCAGCCTAGAGCGCCCCGTCTGCAGCGCACACAGAAGGGAAACTTTAGCAGACATGTCGCGGAACTGCTTCTGCTGCTACCAGCCCCCGCTGTTGCCTGACCTGGCTGTAACTGGGGGACAGTCTCATCCCTAGAAACCAGTCACCCTCACCTGTGCTGCAGAGAGAGGGACTCAACCTCCATGCTCCATTTAAAGATCTGCCCTGGCCTGCCTGCTGCTCTGCCACACAGCAAGCTACAGCAGAGTGCACAGTAAGTGAGCACAGCAGCAGTGCACTTCAACTTTAAATTAAAAGTTTATGGGTTGGGGGACCCTGTCTATTACCCAGAGCATGCACCCCTATTGGAATGTGCATGACGAGACCTTGAGTAATTTCATGGGGGCATTATCCATTATAAGCAGCACACAGGCACCGATCATAAGGGGAGGGGGGCTATGGTGGCAATGGAACTATAACCCCCCCCCCCCATGAACTGGACTGGTGCTGCTTATTGTGGAAAGTGCCCTCATGAAAGTGCTTATTTTTCAGATTTAAAGGGGTTTTCCCATCTTTGACAATGGGGGCATATTGCTAGGATATGTCCCCAATTTCTTATAGGTGCGGGTCCCACCGCTGGGACCCGCACCTATATTGAGAACGCTGGTTTGGCTATTTCCATCGGCTCCATAGAAATGAATGAGAGCGCACCGCGCAAGCACGGCCCGGCTCCCATTAATTTCTATGGAGCCGGGTTCATGCTGTCTGCTCTCTATAGGTGCGGGGTCCCAGCTGCTGGGAAAACCCCTATTGTATTCTCTGACACTATGTAATAAGCAGTACAGCATCAGCAGGCAGAGTTCATGGGGAGTACTTTATGTAAGTGACACACTGTATAAGGGCTCATTCACATTAGTCTAATGGTTCAGTGTCCATATTGTGGACCGTAAATGGTTTTTGTGGAGCAGAGGCACAGGATTGGAAGCGTGTCCGTAGGACATGGGGTCCGTGCCTCTGCAATGCAAAAAGATAGAACATGCTCTATCTTTGGCCCTATGTTGAAGATCACAGACCCATTCAAGTCAATGGGTTTGCCTCTGCAAACGGAGTGCACATGGTCAGTGCCAGCGCATTGCAGACTGCAATTTGCAGTCCACAACAGTGGCGACTCTCTTAAGTGATTGGCCTTTTATAGAGTGCAGTAAAAAACATTAACTCCTTAGGCCCCTTTCACAAGGGCGAGATTTCCGCGCAGGCGCAATGCGTGATGCGAACGCGTTGCACCCGCACTGAATCCTGACCCATTCATTTCAATGGGACTTTTCACACGGGTGAAATTTTTTCACGCATCAGTTCGCCGTTGCGTGAAAATTGCAGCATGTTCTATATTCTGCGTTTTTCACGCAGCACTGGCCCCATTGAAGTGAATGGGGCTGCGTGAATAACGCATTGCATCCGCACGCAAGTGCGGATGCAATGCGTGATTCACTGATGGTTGCTAAGAGATGTTGTTTGTAAACATTCAGTTTTTTATCACGCGCCTGAAAAACGCATCAAAACGCTTCGCACCTGCGCGGAAAAAACTGAACGAACATACGCAATCGCAGTCAAAACTAACTGCGATTGCGTGCGGATTGGTGCGGATTGGTGCGGATGCATGCGGATTTTCCGGAATGCATCTGGACTGAATCCGTGACGCCCATGTGAAAGAGGCCTTAAAGCCCCTTTCACACGAGCGTGACGGATTGGCTCAGGATGCGTTCAGGGTGCGTTCAGGAAAACTCGCACCATTTTGCAAGCAAGTTCAGTCAGTTTTTTCTGCTATTGCGTTCAGTTTTTCAGTTTTTTCCGTGAGGGTGCAATGCGTTTTGATGCGTTTTTTACGCGCGTGATAAAAAACTGAAGGTTTACAAACAACATCTATTAACAACCATCAGTGAAAAATGCATTGCATCCGCACTTGCTTCAGGATGCAATGCGTTTTTCACTGAAGCCCCATTCACTTCTATGGGCCCAGGGCTGCGTGAAAAATGCAGAATATAGAACATGCTGCGTTTTTCACGCAACGTAGAACTGATGGGTGAAAAAAACGCTCATGTACACAGAGCCATTGGAATGAACGGGTCAGGATTTAGTGCGGGTGCTATGTGTTCAGATCACGCATCGCACCCGCGTGGAAAACTCGCTCGTGTGAAAGGGGCCTAAAGGGTTTGTATACGCTAATTTCTGAGACTGGCAGGACCTTTGTTGGTGATCATACTTACCTGATACCCAGTGCGGGGTCCCGGTTCGTTTGCTCCCCAGCCTCCGTTGCTTCTCTTGAGTCCCTTCATTAAAACTTCCTGTTTGACGCCATTACAGCCAATAACTGTTCACTGCTTTCCTTGCATTATGCCAAATGGTCACGTGATGCAAGTGGAGCAGATCTCCACTGTGGCCAGTAATTGGCTGCAGCCACATCAAGATAAAAGTTTTCATGGTGAAACCCAAGACAAGCAGCGGAGGCCTGGAAGCGAATGAGGCAGGACCCAGCGCCTAGGGATCAAGGAAGTATGATCACCAATGTGAATCTGCATGTCTGAGAAATTAGTGCACAACCGCTTTAACTGTGTGGCCTGTAGCCTAGGAAACCTTATGCTCCTAAGCATCTTAGTTTTTTCATTTTTTTTTTTTATTGGAACACTACAGTAGCCATAGGAGTGAGAGTAGGTGGGACTTTAATGGATGAACAGTGAGGGGGTGTAATGAAGTACAGTGAGCCTCAAGATTGATGGAGTTAGAAGAACGAATCAAAGGGAGAGACATATGGGCAACTACACAGGGTAAGACACATCTTTTTTTTATTAATTATTATACCATAATTATATGCATTTTAAATTTGGCGACTAAAAATTTAATCTGGCTCCTAAATTTTTCAGGTTAGGAACCAATGGTATTGATATTGATATTGATATTTTTTTTTTTTAGTCTGGAGCACTGCAATATATAGTTTTGTTGGAAAGGATTCAATAAAACTTAATTCTTGTTTTTTACTCCCAGCGTTCTCAACGTCCTAACTTTTTTACTTTTCCATTCACATACAGTAGCTATATAGCTATTGTTTTTTTTGCGGGACAAGTTGTATTTTCTAATGGCACCATTTACGTTTGCATACAAGGTACTGGGAAACAGGAAAAAAGTCCAAATAGGGTGGAATTAAAAAAAGACTCAGTTTTGCCACAGTTTTATGGGTTTTGTTTTTACAGTGTTCCCTACTGTATGTGGTAAAATTGACCTGTTCCCTTCATTCTCCTGGTCAGTATGGTTACAACGATAATACATATGTATAGTTTTTCTTTTGTGTTTTGACACTGAAAAAAAAAACTTTGGAAACAATGCCTTTTTCTTTGCATTGCCATATTCTGACCCTGTATTGTAAGGGTATTTTTAAGTAACTGATTAGTTCTCCCCTTTAATTCTGTTTAATACTTTGTATAATAGTTTATAAGTTTCCTTTGTAATGAAATGGGTTAGAGAGAGAGAGTAACCATCCCCCAATTGTGCTGATAAGACCACATTCCTGAGTGATCTCTTAGACATGCGTGATGCACACTGGAGGAGGGGCTTGCAGGTTAAAACTCTGCTACCCACCATGTCTCAGGAGACTCCACCAGGCCTCCATCTACGTAGGATGTGAGTATGACTTGCCCTATTTCTCTTGTACACCCTGGGGTGTCGGTCATGTGTTATAACAGGGGTAGACAGCCATGGGTTATAGCATGATCGATGGAGTCTCCACCCCTTTTAGGCTAGTGATGTTTATTTACTTTTTATTATTGTGTATGTGATTTCTTTGTTTTATCATATATTTAATCACTTAATAAATATATTTATTCACATAGCCTGCATAAGCGTATTCATTCTCAAATCTTTCAAATTCACTTTATGTTACAGTCCCCCATAACTTTTTTTATTTTTATGTGTATGGAGCTGTGCTCATTTTTTGTGGGACTATCTGTACTTTTTATTGATACCATTTTGGGATGTATATAACTTTTTGATCCTTTTTTATTCAAATTTTTTGTGCTAGATGAGGTGACCAAAAATGGGGAAACAGCCATTTTGAGTTTTTTTCGGTTTTGCTGTTTGCCATTTGTGATAAACATTTTTTTATATTTTTAATATTACAGGTGTTTTTGCACGTGGCAATGCCAATGTTTATTTTTTATTATTTATGTATTTTGATTTTGGTGAAAGCGGGGTGATTTGAATTTTTATATTTTTTATGTTTGTAAATATTTTTAAAAACATTTGTTAATGTTGTTACTCTTGCATCCCCCAATCCTCACTGGGGGGCGCCTGAAGCATGGTCACATGCTCTTGTTCCTTAACCTACCCAGTGGCAACCTTGGAACCTAAAGTGACTCTGGAAAAAAAAAACCTAACAGTGTTCCCATGTTATTAGCGGTTCCAAATTGATGGAAGGTGAGACAACACAAGTAGGCAGGGTCAGCACCATATATCACCTCAAATGCTGTTCTTCTGTGGTGTCCATCAATAGATGCAATTTTATGTCTTCCCCCTCCAGTTCTTTCTAATTAAAATATGGAGTAGGGGGCATAAGACCAATTGAATTCAGGATGGCCATGTCATTTCTGGCCTGGTACAGGAGTACCTGATTCTCACATCTTTTATAACCACTGAGGGCTCATTTTGTACATAGACAGCGGCAGAGAGGAGGGCTTAGGTGGCCCCCTGGGCATCGTTTTACCGGGAAATTTCCCTGTAAGGTCTGTGGCCAATTCACCCCATAACCTATCAGATGCCAAAGTCACATTTGACCACGGTATCTGAGGGGTTTAATGTGTGCGACATTATCATCAATCATGTACATTAGTCTTGAGTGCCTGCTGTTTAAAACAGTAGGCATCCAGCGGCTATGGCGCCCACTGTGCTTGCAAGCGGGTGCCATTTTTAAATACCCGACCATCCACATAAATTTATGCTATGTGGTCTGGTAGGGGTTAAAGAGGACCTGTCACCACAAAATACAATGCAATCTGAAGACAGCATGTTATAATGTTACAACAGTGGGTATGGAATCACAATGTCAACCAACAGATTTGACTTTGGGTTTCTCCTAAGTGCATTATCCTTGCAATTTCCTGTTTTTTGCCCTTTAGGCCCTTTCACACGAGTGAGTTTTCTGCGCGGGTGCAATGCGTGATGTGCACGCATAGCACTCGCACTGAATCCTGACCTATTCATTTCAATAGGTCTGTGCACATGAGCATTTTTTTCACGCATCTGTTCTGCGTTGTGTGAAAAACGCAGCATGTTCTATATTCTGCATTTTTCACGCAGCCCTTGTCCCATACAAGTGAATGGGGCTTCAGTGAAAAATGCATTGCATCCTGAAGCAAGTGCGGATGCACTGCGTTTTTCACTGATGGTTGCTAAGAGATGTTGTTTGTAAACCTTCAGTTTTTTATCACGCGCGTGAAAAACGCATCAAAACGCATCGCACCCGCGTGGAAAAAACTGAACAACTGAACGCAATCGCAGACAAAACTGACTGAACTTGCCTGCAAAATGGTGTGAGTTTTCCTGAACGCACCCTGAACGCACCCTGAGCCAATCCGTCACTCTTGTGTGAAAGAGGCCTTAGGCCTCTTTCACACGAGCATCACGGATTAAGTCCGGATGCGTTCCGGAAAATCCGCATGCATCCGCACACAATCGCAGTCAGTTTTGACTGCGATTGCGTATGTTCGTTCAGTTTTTTTGCGTGGGTGCGAAGCGTTTTGATGCGTTTTTCACGCGTGATAAGAAAACGGAATGTTTACAAACAACATCTCTAAGCAACCATCAGTGAATCACGCATTGCCTCCGCACTTTTGTGCGGACGCAATGCGTTATTCATGCAGCCCCATTCACTTCAATAGTGCCAGGGCTGCGTGAAAAACGCAGAATATAGAACATGCTGCGATTTTCACGCAACGGCGAACTGATGCGTGAAAAACATCGCTCATGTGAAAAGCCCAATTGAAATGAATGGGTCAGGATTCAGTGCGGGTGCAATGCGTTCGCATCACACATTGCACCCGCACTGAAATCTCGCCCGTGTGAAAGGGGCCCTAATCTCTGGTCATTAAGGGTTGTCCAGGACTTTGTTTTTCAATTTATACCCCAGCCTGGAATAACAATCCAGAAATGCATAGTTACCTGCTTAGTTCTGCTCTGTTCCAGCTCCCTGGGTCCCTGGCACCCATCTTCAGCCTTTTTATCCTTATCTGTCAACTTCCTCGCAGAAAGGGTCACATTTGCCACATTTGGACATTTGCCCCTATAGCTGCTGAGCAAAGCGTAAAACCCATTACTTACTGCACTTTGAAGGACTAACTTGCATTGTGATTTATGACGTTGTTTATACTTATACAGTTTTATACTGTTAATTAGCATTTTATGTAATATACCGTATGCTGTTCCTTTGCACTGTTATTGCATTGTATTTGCACTGAATTATGGAAAGATTCAAGTTAACACTACAAGACTTTGGAATTTCCAGCCTGTGCATTAAAAAGTTAACAAAGACAATGAACATTTGACAATTTTATGTAGCTCTGTCAGACTGTGATTTACGACTGAAAACTGCTTAGTCATTTCCATTGACTTGTATCCAACACAAGTCTATGGCAGCCTTGAATTGCAACATTGTTTCTATTAGGCTGTGAATCTTCAGCTTCACTCCTCCCAGTAGAAGGCTGTAGATCAGTTAGAAATTGTATAAAAGTAGAGCAGTTAGAGGATCTAGTTGTCTGTAGATAGGGATCAGGGTTTAGTAGGAGAGACTATGCCAGACTGCACGAGTGACTTAAGAAGTTGTTGCAACAGGGATACTCTGTGACAGACCATGGACCACCAGACTATGGGTAATTAGCCCTTTGGCCAGGGTACCAGCTTCTAAGAAATAACGGTATAGTTAGTGCAAGCCTTTTTCTTTGCATAGAGCATTCTGCTGCCTGAATTCCTATGGTGGATTTTTTTCAATTCTATCCCATTTGGAATTTTCTTTCAGCACCACCCACTACATCATATGTAACATTCAATGGTGCCATTAGAAAGTACAACTTGTCCTTCGAAAAAGAAGGCCTCATACAGTTATATGAATGGGGGGAAAAAGTTATGGCTCAGGGAAGGCAGGGAGAAAAAACAAAAATGCAAAAACTGAAAATTGCCTGGTCCTCTAGGGCAGTGGTCCCCAACCTTTTTTGCACCAAGGCCCGGTTTTCTCGCTAGACAATTTCCCCAGCCGGCCCCGGGGGGGGTCGTTGGATGGGGGGGTGCTGCGGGTTGTTGGGGGGCGGAGCATCAGTGCCCCCACACAGTAGTTATTCCCCATTAGTGCCCCCAAACAGTAGTTATACCAGCATAGTGCCCCCACAAAGTAGTTATAGTAGCATAGTGCCCCCACACAGTAGTTATAGTGCCCATAGTGCCCCCACACAGTAGTTATAGTAGCATAGTGCCCCCACACAGTAGTAATAGTGCCCATAGTGCCCCCACCACAGTAGTTATGGTAGCCATAGTGCCCCCACACAGTAGTTATAGTAGCATAGTGCCCCCACACGAGTAGTTATAGTAGCATAGTGCCCCCACACAGTAGTTATAGTACCATAGGCCCACACAGTATTATAGTGCCATAGTGCCCCCCACACAGTAGTTATAGTGCCCATAGTGCCCCCCAACACAGTAGTTATAGTAGCTATAGTGCCCCCACACAGTAGTTATAGTAGCATAGTGCCCCCACAGAGTAGTTATAGTGCCATAGTGCCCCCCACACAGTAGTTATAGTGCCCATAGTGCCCCCCACCAGTAGTTATAGTGCCCATAGTGCCCTCACAGGAGTTATAGTGCCCATAGTGCCCCCCACACAGTAGTTATAGTGCCCATAGTGCCCCCACACAGTAGTTATAGTGCCCATAGTGCTCCTCTCCTTCAGTTTTTGTACAATAAAAAAAACAAACACTTATACTTACCTCCATCAGCCTGGCAGCGATGCGATGCAGGCCTCCTCCGGCCTGTGTCCCGCTCTGCACGGCTCAGGCGGCGCGATGACGTCATCGCACCACTGAGCTGGCCTCTGATAGGCTACAGGCACTAGGCTGCAGCCTATCAGAGGAACGGGCAGGGGAGACGCCTCTCCTCCCCTGCCCCACCGCAGCACAGGCATCTGTATCGCCGTCCTGAGGACGGCGATACAGATGACTATGGAGATGAGCGCTTCCACAATGGAAGCGCTTATCTCCTTGTCCCCTGCCATCACCGTGGCCCGGCAGACATCAATTCAGGGCCCGGTCCTGGGCCGCGGCCCGGTGGTTGGGGACCGCTGCTCTAGGGGATGTAGCACTTCCTGATGTAAATACATGATGCACTTCTTTCTCTGTCACAGCTCCAGCACTATCCCTAACAATACCCAGCAGGATTATAGCCCCTCCTATCCAGCTAATTACATAGGCATCCCCACTTTACTGCCCCTATTGGTTTTTATTATTATTATTATTATTATTATTATTATTATTTACACACCCACAGACATAACATCAAAGAAAATAAGAAAGAGCTAAATGGACATGATATGTGACTACGGCCCAAAATGGAATGTAAGAGTAATAAAGGCTAAAGAAATACTTTACAGAATTACAGCTAACTTCATAAATGATAATTGAGATGCAAACTGGGAAACCCATTTAAGGGTTTAAAGACTAGAGCTTACCTCTGTTGTCTTTCATTAGATTTGGGCCTTTTTATAAAATAGCTGATATATAAAATTAAGGGATGGTCTAAGTTAATTACAATTTGCACCATGTTACCTGTTTTAAAATAAAAATAAATAAATAAAAAATGATTGTATACTCCCCCCCCATTATTAGTGCCACTAGACAGGTCCTCCTTCAGCTGTTTGCTTACTAGGCTTCAGGGATGACTTGACAGCATATGGTGAGTGACCACTACAAATATTTACTGTCCCCAGTGGTATACGGCATGTGACTGCTGAGGACAGTAATTGGCTGCAGCATTCACATGCCACGTGCCTGCACATCACCACTAAATGTAACGGGAGAAGGACCGGAGCTGCAATGTACTGGAACTGGCTTTTTTTTTTGTTAACTTGAACAACTTGATTAAGACAAATATGATCTGCTCTTTATATTTCTTGCACATATGCCTACCATAAGATATTTACTGATAATATTATGCTACACCACGTTTTAATTTCATCGTCTCATGTCTGGAACTTGACAGGAACCGTTTAACTTTTAGCAAAGTTAAAATTTTCCTTCCATTGTGAATGTTTCCCTCCCTGATGGTAGAGAAATTTGAAGTGGGCAGTTATGAAATGACAGTTCAGTTTCAGAAATGAATTTCGGTTCACACAGCTTTTGGTCTCTATACTTGGCTTGCATACTGTAATAGTAAATGCTTCTGACATCTGTGTCTAACATTCCCAAAGATTTGTAGTAGCTAATACTATGTAAAAAAGAGTATAATTTTAGCTTTTTTGCCTGGTAAATATTACAGAACATTTTAGATACAGTTTAGTGTGTTTGGCAGTACTTAAAAAAAATATTTGTCAGCTCTCTTGGAACAGTAGAAAAAGGGGGAGACCTCCCGGACCCCAGGAAGAGTTGGCAAATCACTGGGCATTGCATACGCCTCCTGAAACCTGCTGGGAAATAGGCTGCAGTTTGGGAATAGGGGCTGCCCCCAAAATATTGCACTCTCCAGCCTTCTGCATCCCATCTGTGAAAAGTTGGCAAGTGTATTTAAAACATGTATACAGTATGTATGTATATATTGTATATAGAGCCTTAAATGTTCTCACCATCTAATTCTACCCCTGATTCTTTTATATTCTTCCTAAATAGGCTACATAATGCATTGTATGTCAATCTGGAACAATCCTTCTTTGACATAATTTTCCAGACTGCAAGATGCACCTCAGGATTATCCAAAAGAAAATCTTAGATAGAATCATACAACACTCCTACAAATAAAGGGCACTGAACTTAAAGATCCCTTTACACTGGAAGACAATCTAGCAGATTGTTGGGAAGTAAACGCTCCTTCCGGACAATCTGCTGATTGCTAGCAGAGGAGACCACTGCATGTCAATCTCCACCAGCTCCACCAGAGTTTGGGGAGGAGTGGTCAATAATACCATCACTCTTCCCCATACTGTCTCATTGTTTCCCAGCAGCAGATCGTGTTTGCACACAAAAGTGCTCAGATTGCGCTTGTGTATGATGCTCTGGGAATACCTAGGATTGTATCCAACCCACTTCAAGTTCTTTAACGCAAAGATAGTATTTGTAATTTCAAAGTGACAGTGACATATATGGTTAGG
>ONZH01005574.1:0-19349 GCA_900303285.1 Rhinella marina
ATGTGATAATAAGCATCTGTTAAGTCCAATGTCACCATGAAACAGCCCCTTTGTAGTACATTTATTGTCGATTTTATAGATTCCATTTTTGAACTTTTTGTATTGAATGAAGGCGTTTAATTTTTTTAGATTTATTATGGCCCTGTAGGTACCATTTTGTTTCTTTACCAGGAAGATCGGGGAATAGTATCCCATGCCTTTCTGCCTTTCTTGGACCTGGGAAATGGCTTGTTTTTCCAACAACATATCTATCTGAGCAAGCAAGGCATTCTGCTCTACGCCTCCTAGCTTCCTGTTTACGAAAAAGGAATCTGACGGCTTTTTTGAAAAATTCCACGTCGATACCCGTTGTTTTATAATTGACATTATAAAGGGGGAGGAGCCTATTTCTAGCCATGCTGGAGCAAAGAAGCTGAGTCTCCCCCCTACGGGAAACCTGGCGTCATTTAGGGGTCTGGCGGTTAGGTTTCTCGGTATTAAAGATGAATCCCTTGGTTTTATTTTTGGGCTGCCAACTCTGGTTATACTTCCTCTTTTGGTCGTACTTCCCTTTGCCTTGAGCACGAAAATTCTTTCTCTGATAGAAAAACTTCGACTCTGTAGGAAAGCCCCTTTTTTTATCAGAGGCTTTCTCTAGGATATCATCCAAATGTGATCCAAAAAGCCTGTCCCCTTCACACGGTAGGGAACACAGCTTGTTTTTAGATGTGGCGTCACCCATCCAGGTTTTCAAACCAAACTGCTCTCCTAGAAGAATTCACTAGGGCAGAGGTTCTAGCTGATAATTTCACACAATCTGCCGAGGCATCAGCCAGAAAATTTGCCGCACGTTTAAGAATAGGGATGGAAGCCGAAATTTCTTCTCTGGAAGTACCCGATTCCAGATGGTCCTCCAATTTGATAACCAGAGCCCCAGGGACCTGGCGGTGTAGGTGGCTGCAATGGCTGGCCTAAAAGTTGCCGTAGACGATTCCCAAGCTTTTTTTAGTAAGGCCTCACTTTTTTTGTCCATAGGGTCTCTTAATAAACCCACATCCTCAAACGGAAGAGATGATTTTTTTGAAATCTTCGAAATAGGGGCGTCCACTTTTGGTGGTCTATCCCAGAGGCAGATTCTTCAGATTTAAAGGGATACTTCCTTTTGAATAATTTTGAGGCAATCTGTTTTCTCTCAACTTCTTTCCATTCAATAGATATCATGTTCTTGATATTATCGTGGATAGGGAACACTCTTTGTTTTTTATCCCCCAGCCCCAGGAACATTTGGTCCTGGACCGAAAGAGGTTCCCTGGTTTCCTCAATATTCATAGTGGCACGGATGTTTTTTAGGAGAAGATCCGTATCCTCTAGCGAACAGAGGGGACGTCCTGCATATTCCTCAGAATCTGAAGAATCATTATCAGAGGAAATCTCTCCAAGCTCCACATTATAATCACTATCCTCCGAAATCCCTGGAAGAGGATTGGAAGTCACTGGAACTTGGACCGATGCCGCCAGTTTCGCATCAACAGCGGCACCTACTTCCTCCTTAATCATAGATCTTAGATTCTCGATCAAGGAAGGGGATTCCTCTGAAACCACTCTTTCTGTACACTTCTGACAGAGAGACTTTTTGCTTGAAGAAGACAGAGACTTCTTACAAATTGCACATTTTCTCCTTTGAGACAGTTCACCCACAGATTTCTGAGTCTCCTTGCCCTAAAAGGCAAGGGAGCCAGAATTAGGATCCAGAGAGTGTGCCCAGGGTGAAATTAAATTGTGAAAATAACAATGTGAATGAGGCCCTCCAGAGGAGGCCTTACCGGACTGGAGGGCTTATCAGAACTCTTCCCTCGGACATAGTGTCACATGGGAGACCGGGAGCAGCCAGGAGAGACGCGGGAGACCTGTCGGGACGCCGCACCTCGAGCGCACCGGAGAATCCAAAGCTGGCGTTTTAAAATACCCAGCGCCCGTCTCCCGCGCCGCGCGCCGTGCCGACGTCAGCCAGTCACATGGTCCGGAGGCTGAATCCTACTGCGCATGTCTCCCCGCAACCCGGAAGTAAGCGCCCTTCGCCGCCGCCATGCATCGCGGCAGAGGAACGGTGGTCAGTCCGGAGATGCCGAGCCTGTCGGACTTACTCTCAGGGGGCAGAAAGGCACGGTAAGCCTCGAGAACTGACCCCCCTGCACAGCCCTCCGGTATCTACCGGGACAACTCACCTAAAGGCATGTGCGTAGCACTGACACTCCTGCACTCCATAAGGGACAGGAAACAACTGAGGTCCAGTGTGAGAGGAGGCTATTTAAAGCACTGATTCAATTGTTTCCTGCCCCTAATGGAGGCGGAGTTAACCTCCAGGTAGCCGTTGTGGAGGCAATAGGGAAAATATAGATTTTTTTTTTGCCTAAAACTTGCTGAACTTAGTTATATATTGCTGCCCATCAGATTTACAGTGCTATATTTTTTTTTCCATAACTTGGACAACCCCTTTAAGGATGCAGCGTTTTCCTTATTTTTAAGTATGATAAATAATACTGGGGGACACTAATGGGGGAATAAATAATACTGGAGGCACTGATAATACTGGGGGGGGGGGGGCACTTATGGGGGAAACAATAATACTGGGGGTACTGCTAATACTGGGCCACACTAATAATATGCAGTCACTAATGGGGACACTAATGGAAAGCATTTAATTATACCGAGGGCATCTAAGGGGGAATTAACCATACTGGTGGCACTATGGGGGGGAGGCTTTGATGTCCGGGGCACTATGGTGGCATTATGTATACTAAGGGGTTACTGCAGGGGTTGTATTTTTTTTATTTTTTTTTAACACAAACAGAACACAGGCATTCTTTATACCAAGAGAAACCAATGGAGGCATTAATAACAGTGGAAGGGGGGGGCACTAAAAGGGATTAATTATACTGGGACCACTAATGGGGGGAATTAACAATATTGAAGCATTAATAATACTGGGGGAACTAAGGGGGAATTAATCCTACTGGGGGATGCTAGCAGGAGAATAAATAATGCTGGGGGCATTGATAATACTGGGGAACACTAATAGGCATTAATCATACTGGTGGCACTATGGGGGGAGGATCTGATGTCCAGGGGGCACAATGGAGGGCAATATGTATACTGAGGGCACTGCAGGGGTTGGGACTTAAATAAAAAAAAGCCAAATTAATCTGTTTTTTTTTTTTTTTTTTAACGGCCAGATGCAAAATGGATGGAAAATGGCTATGAAAAACTGCTAGAGCGTCCGTTTTATGTGGAGTTTTCTTACCACTTACCTCATAGTAACCTCTGTCAAAGAAGTGGTTGCGGAAGCAGTTGACGACGGTGGAGCGAACCTTGAAGATCTTGGACATGTTCTCTCCTCTGATCATCATGTGACGGTTGTTCAGCTGGACGTCTACGTCAGATTCTTCATTGATCAAGTTATCAGCTCCGCCTGCCGGGGCCAAACCGATAAGTTCCCAGTAGTCACAGGACAGCTCGTGTCCCCCCGGGGCCTGGAAGGATCAGAGATCGACTAAGATTATCAAAGCAGAAGAAAATGTAAACCCCCACGAGTAGAGTTGCGGCAAATTATTCAGTTTGTGCTGTGTAAGGGGATATTACATTGGTCAACGCTGGGCCAATAGCAGCGCCGATCGATGATGTTCAAGTCAATCTGTGCTCGATTAGAAGTACCTTTCACATAGGCTGAACAACTGATGTTACAATCCATCATCCACTCTGCATTTGGCAGCACATGCTACGTTGATGTGCTGGCAACATTTAGGATACATTTTGCTCATTTGTGGGGAGATCAGCGGCACATTTACATCCTAGCGATATGCCCCCATTGTCTATGATGGGACAACCCCTTTAAAGGCATTTGAAGGGGTTGTGTCATCTGAGACATTGGCGGCATAGCACTAGGATACAACACCAATGTCAGATAGAGGTCGGGCCCAACTCAGCAATTTTCGGAAGTCCCGAAGAAATGAATGGAGGACGCACAGCGCAAGCGCAGCCACTGCTTCCTTTGCTTCTATGGGACTGGCAGAGACAGCCGAGACAGTGTTCGGCGATTTACAGCAGTCCCATAGAAACAAATGGAGGGCAGCCTCGCATATGTGGCTGCCCTCCACTCACTTCGTGGGCCCCAGAGGTGGGACCCTGACCTATCTGACACTGGAGGCATATTCTAGCGATATGCCACCGACAACCCCTTTAATACAGAGGCATTCCACCCAAAAAATATATACACGCTAACATTGGAGCCTATGGGTGAAAGAGGCCACTGTAAGCCATACACTGGACGCGTGTCCGATCCTGAGAATGGGGGTCCTGTGTATGCCCCATAAATAGGGAGTGACAACTGAGAATACGCACTTCACACAGCTATCTCCAGAGGTCCTACAGAGAAGGAAAGAAGCGGCAGCGCACATGGTCAACTCCCACAAAAATTTTTATTCCCTGACCTGTTAGAAAGGTGCATGATAAAATCTATAGTGAATGTCATCTTCTTATCAGAGAATGTAATTGTGAGCTATCCCCTCTCTTCTTATTGTAGCTGGGTCATGTGACTAACTCCCTGACCTCCAACTGACCCAGGACAGGAAGCCAGTCACTGCTCTATTCATTCCTATGAGACTGAAAGTGAGGCTCCCATAGGAATGCATAGAGAATTAGACTTCCTGTCCACACATAAGGTGCTGTGTGAGTTGGTGAGTCTGATTCCTAGTCACATGACACAGATAAGAAACTTCAGGATGATATAAGTCAAAAATACAAACACTGGTAAGAAAACTACATTCACTACAGATTACATCATGTACATTTCTAGCAGGACATGGAATAAACATTTTTTGTGGGAGTTCTTCTTGAAGGTTGCTGACCACTGCCCTACCCTATGGGATGAGGATAGGTTTAAAACTTGGCCTTGTACAGGATGAATTCTGCAGCAAATATGTAGTAAAAACTGCAAGAAAGTTGCATGCAGCACATGTATCCGCTATTTTCTGTCCAAAAAAGTTAGATAAACAACTAAAAAGAGTGAATTTGCTAAAGCTCGTAATATAGCCCCCACAAAGTGTTATCAGCTAAAAAAAAGGGACCTAGGAGAACTCAACATCCATATGGCAGTGAGGCAGCCCGGTGGCTCGGCCGTGGTCAGCAGGCATGGAGGTCACTCTAGACTGCCTCACTGCTTTCCTCAAAGGATCCACAAATTTAAAGGGGTCTCCCACCTGTTCCTGACCTGTTCAGTCAGACCCCCAACAATCAAACATCAATGACATATCTTCTTATGTCATCAATGACGTCACTTTTACGCCTTCGTCAGATTAGTATCTTTACCTGTTTTCCTTCTGGCACCAGGTTCAGGGTCCCGTACACAGCCACCGTGCTTTCGGTAGAGAGGACCAGCCCATTGTAGCACTGGCACTGATAAAACACAAGAGTGAAATACAATATTGGCCAAACTGTAGTCTGAAAATGACTCATTGACTTCTATGAGGAGTGTTGTGGGCATGCTCAGTGACCTGTGTGGAGGTCATTGTGCAGGGAGGGGGTGGAGGTGAGCTGGGGGCATGCTCAGTCAACTGTGTGGAGGGGTCATTGTGCAGGGAGGGGGTGGAGGTGAGCTGTGGGCATGCTCAGTCAACTGTGTGGAGGGGTCATTGTGCAGGGAGGGGTGGAGGTGAGCTGTGGGCATGCTCAGTCAACTGTGTGGAGGGGTCATTGTGCAGGGAGGGGTGGAGGTGAGCTGTGGAATGCTCAGTCAACTGTGTGGAGGGGTCATTGTGCAGGGAGGGGGTGGAGGTGAGCTGTGGGAATGCTCAGTCAACTGTGTGGAGGGGTCATTGTGCAGGGAGGGGGTGGAGGTGAGCTGTGGGCATGCTCAGTCAACAGTGTGGAAGGGCAATTGTGCAGGGAGGGGGTGGAGGTGAGCTGTGGGCATGCTCAGTCAACAGTGTGGAAGGGTAATTGTGCAGGGAGGGGGTGGAGGTGAGCTGGGGCATGCTCAGTCAACAGTGTGGAAGGGTAATTGTGCAGGGAGGGGGTGGAGGTGAGCTGGGGGCATGCTCAGTCAACAGTGTGGAAGGGTAATTGTGCAGGGAGGGGGTGGAGGTGAGCTGTGGCCTTGAAAAAAGCGCCTGTGCACTCGAAAAGGCTGTTAGCCACCTAGAAACTGTTTTGGAGACAATAAAGAACGCAATTTTATGGAACCGGTGAGTGTCGTGACTTTTTTCACATTGATTGTTTTTGGATCCCGCTTTTATTTATTTACTTACTTTTTTGCATGGATCACCAGTGGTATCGCTGCACTACAAGCCTCAGCACACCATAACTCCGGCGTGGTTGTAGTTGGTGCCGGCAGTATTCTACTATTGTGTGAGCTGTGACATCAACTATTGTGAACGGTATTATCTGTAATCCCACTTATGATGATAATGAGATGACTGCTGAAAAAGTGGTGTCTACAGAACAGGAAGTGTCGGCTTATTGTGAAGCTGAGTGGTAAAGAGGAAACTGCAGGATATTTTATTAAAACTGAATTTATTATCAACAATGTTAAGAGTCCCGCGCAGTCAATTTGCCACCAGCAAAGCATGCACTATGAAGAGGGGTCGTCCGATCCATCAGAACACTCACCAGTTTTTCGCTGAGGACACATTGAAGGAATCCGGTCCCATCTCTTAGGACTATGAACATTAAGGTTTTTCCTGAAATGGACAACACATATGATCAGTACAGGACACGTGTGAACAAGCAAGCAGTAAGTGTTCAGTTCTCCTGCAGCGCCACCACTGGAGAAATGAAGCATTACACAGGTCTCACTGAACCCCCTAAAATATCTAATACAGCACTGAAAAATTGATTTTCTAAAGCAGACAACCCCTTTAATACAAGTCCTGTGGCCGAACATCAAGTCCAGGGAATCCTGGTCATCTCCGGCATAAAAAGCGTACAATAAGACATCAGTAATCAGTACCTTGCCTGCGCAGCCTGTGGACCCAGCCAAACACTCGGACTCTCTGCCCGCGGTACGCTTCCAGCTCCCGGATTTTTGCCTATGAAAGGAAAATGATACATAAAAAAAACAAGGAAAGAATATGATAAAAGTTAATAGAAAGTTTTCATTGGCGAATCCGTAAGTGATAGGAGTATAAACATGACAGCCTGATCTCAGCACCTAACGATCAGCTGCTGCAGAACCTCATAATACACACCTCAGCTGCTGCAGAACCTCATAATACACACCTCAGCTGCTGCAGAACCTCATAATACACACCTCAGCTGCTGCAGAACCTCATAATACACACCTCAGCTGCTGCAGAACCTCATAATACACACCTCAGCTGCTGCAGAACCTCATAATACACACCTCAGCTGCTGCAGAACATCATAATACACACCTCAGCTGCTGCAGAACCTCATAGTACACACCTCAGCTGCTGCAGAACCTCATAATACACACCTCAGCTGCTGCAGAACCTCATAACACACACCTCAGCTGCTGCAGAACCTTATAATACACACCTCAGCTGCTGCAGAACCTCATAATACACACCTCAGCTGCTGCAGAACCTCATAACACACACCTCAGCTGCTGCAGAACCTTATAATACACACCTCAGCTGCTGCAGAACCCCATAGTACACACCTCAGCTACTGCAGAACCCCATAGTACACACCTCAGCTGCTGCAGAACCTCATAATACACACCTCAGCTGCTGCAGAACCTCCTAATACACACCTCAGCTGCTGCAGAACCTCCTAATACACACCTCAGCTGCTGCAGAACCTCATAATACACACCTCAGCTGCTGCAGAACCTCCTAATACACACCTCAGCTGCTGCAGAACCTCCTAATACACACCTCAGCTGCTGCAGAACCTCATAATACACACCTCAGCTGCTGCAGAACCTCCTAATACACACCTCAGCTGCTGCAGAACCTCCTAATACACGCCTCAGCTGCTGCAGAACCTCATACTACACACCTCAGCTGCTGCAGAACCTCATAATACACACCTCAGCTGCTGCAGAACCTCATAATACACACCTCAGCTGCTGCAGAACCTCATAATACACACCTCAGCTGCTGCAGAACCTCATAATACACACCTCAGCTGCTGCAGAACCTCATAACACACACCTCAGCTGCTGCAGAACATCATAATACACACCTCAGCTGCTGCAGAACCTCATAGTACACACCTCAGCTGCTGCAGAACCTCATAATACACACCTCAGCTGCTGCAGAACCTCATAACACACACCTCAGCTGCTGCAGAACATCATAATACACACCTCAGCTGCTGCAGAACCTTATAATACACACCTCAGCTGCTGCAGAACATCATAATACACACCTCAGCTGCTGCAGAACCCCATAGTACACACCTCAGCTGCTGCAGAACCCCATAGTACACACCTCAGCTTCTGCAGAACCTCATAATACACACCTCAGCTGCTGCAGAACCCCATAGTACACACCTCAGCTGCTGCAGAACCCCATAGTACACACCTCAGCTGCTGCAGAACATCATAATACACACCTCAGCTGCTGCAGAACCTCCTAATACACACCTCAGCTGCTGCAGAACCTCCTAATACACACCTCAGCTGCTGCAGAACCTCATAATAGACACCTCAGCTGCTGCAGAACCTCATAATACACACCTCAGCTGCTGCAGAACCTCCTAATACACACCTCAGCTGCTGCAGAACCTCATAATACACACCTCAGCTGCTGCAGAACCTCCTAATACACACCTCAGCTGCTGCAGAACCTCCTAATACACACCTCAGCTGCTGCAGAACCTCCTAATACACGCCTCAGCTGCTGCAGAACCTCATACTACACACCTCAGCTGCTGCAGAACCTCATAATACACACCTCATCTGCTGCAGAACCTTATAATACACACCTCAGCTGCTGCAGAACCTCATAATACACACCTCAGCTACTGCAGAACCCCATAGTACACACCTGAGCTGCTGCAGAACCCCATAATACACACCTCAGCTGCTGCAGAACCCCATAATACACACCTCAGCTGCTGCAGAACCTTATAATACACACCTCAGCTGCTGCAGAACCTTATAATACACACCTCAGCTGCTGCAGAACCTCATAATACACACCTCAGCTGCTGCAGGACCTCATAATACACACCTCAGCTGCTGCAGAACCCCATAATACACACCTCAGCTGCTGCAGAACCTTATAATACACACCTCAGCTACTGCAGAACCCCATAGTACACACCTGAGCTGCTGCAGAACCCCATAATACACACCTCAGCTGCTGCAGAACCCCATAATACACACCTCAGCTGCTGCAGAACCTCATAATACACACCTCAGCTGCTGCAGAACCTTATAATACACACCTCAGCTGCTGCAGAACCTCATAATACACACTGCGGGGTTTCTCTCCGTGCCTCCGCACCACAAAAAAGTAGTGAATGTGGTGCGGACCTTCGGATGAGGATCGCAGACCACATTCAAGCACGGGCCCAGCCGATTCGTGTGCATGAGCCCTTTGTTTCAGATTCCTCTTCTTGCTTTCTCTTACTCTTCAAAAGCAGGTTCTGCAGCAGCTGTGGCATCAATGATAAGAAATACTGTGGCAAGAGGACAGAAGTTTTTATTCGCGCACACTGGCTGGACACTCACAGTGACCGGTTCGGGGAGGCTGGGGTCATTCTGGATGACTATTTTTTTGGCTTCTTCCAAAATTCTTCTCACGTCTCAGGTTGTCTTCTGCCTGGAGAAAAAGGAATAAAATAATTGAGAACAGGGATGGCAATAAACAGTATTCCAGCGCCTGCAATGAGGCCTTAATTCTAAAAAAATAAAACAAACTGACTGATGACAGCCCCTTTTCCTTGGATGACAGGGGTGTGAGCGGAGATACATCAATGATCTGCAGCTGTGCAGTCGCCCCATATACAATCCCGAAATTTCACCTGCCCTTGGATCGGTAAGGCTCTGTTCACACCTATTACATTATGTTCTGGAGACGCACCAACAAAGCTCCCAATGCAAATGCCAAGAGTATCCACAGGCTCCTATGCACCTATAAGACAATGGGGGCATATACTAGCCATATGCCCCCATTGTCCATGATGAGCCAACCCCTTTAACAGTTGGAGCGTCGGAGGTTGCTGACTCTGGCCCTATAATAAAGAGTGGTCTGCTGAAACTAAGCCAATATAGTCACTTATTATCCTGCGGATAGGGGTAAGTGTGTGATCAGGGGGTCCGACCAATCGGATGCTCACAGAGAATGGATGGAGCAATAAGGGACATGAGGGACATGACGCTCCATTCCTATGGGGGGGGCTCAGGACCCCCGTTCTTGTGATCAGTGGGGGTTCCTTCAGAATTATGCTGTGAAGAGGGGACAGGCTGATATCTGGGACCCCTATGTACACCGAGCATGCGCTGTTTTAGCACCACACCCTCTTTATAAATGTTCTCGACGGGGCAGTTCCCCCAGCGATCTGCCTGCCCTGAAGAACTGAAGTCAGTGGGGCCGCTGCAGGGAATTTAATGGATGCAGCATGGCACCACTTCTGTGATCTTTATATTCTCAGGATTATTTGGGGGCTCATAGGTCAGACCCTTGAATGGTCCTAAGAAGTGCCACTGGGGGTCCTGCCGTTCAGATCTCCTTTCTTCAGCTGCGGACAGAAATGTCCCTTTGGCGGCTACTACAGGTGAAATGTAGTATTACATGGAGGTCAATCAAATGAATGGTCATCCATGTAATGCCCCTTTGACACGAGCGGGAGACTCGCATGTCTCCCGCAACGCATCTTCAGGGCTGGACTCGGCACGGACAGGGATCGCAGAGCATTATATGTGATCCCAGTCAGTGCCAGAGTCCAGACCTGTAGATGCGTTGCGGGAGACATGCGAGTCTCCCGCTCGTGTGAAAGGGGCATAATACATGTATGGACCCACCTCTTTCTTTTCCTTGGCCTCGTTCTTCATTTGTTCCCGGTTCCAGAGCTTCTTCACGTTCTTCAGCTGGGTCTTGGAGATCACATCCCATCTCTGCAGGAGGACATGAAAGAGGAGAAGGTTCAGGGCAGGAGCTAAGGGTTATCTTCAGCCACGAATATACAGGATGAGGACTGAGGATGGCGCCAGCGCATAGAAATGCTCTCATAGTAGCCACGGGCCCCTCAGTCCCTAACAGGCATTGCAGGCTCCTCCAGTAGCCAACATACCCTACGTAAAACATCCTGCATTGATATGCGCAAATGGACACTGCTGCTTTCAAGTTGTCAGGACGGATTGGTCTGGAGGTTGTCAGCACTGGGCACTGAATGAGAGTACCCCTGTCAAATCCATAGGGTGCTGCAAGGCACACACGGTCAACAAGCCAGATTTTCCAGTTGGCTCCAGCCTTGTTCCCATTTCATGACAGTACACTACTGAAATACTCTGTGCTGCTGAAGGCCCCGCCCACACCGACATGAGTCCCGTTATTTATCTCCTTTATCCCCGCCCATCACATGCAGCGCCACCTGCCATATTATAGGTTCAAGTCCATGGAAATGCATGAGATATCAGCGTCCTACCTCATTCTCCTTCTGAGAGTCCACATAGAAGACCGGGAACGGCTCTTTCCCCACCGTCAGCATAGCCTGAAATAGGAAGAGACAGAGTCAGCGGGACCCAAGGATGTGACGACACGGGTCCTGTTACCATGGAGACACAGAGTTCTGCACGGGAACTGGAGATACAAAAAGTTTTCATCTTCAGATTTTTATTCTAGATGCACGGTCCACAACAAGACGAAAATAAGGGTTGCAAAAGTAGTCACACCCTTTAAGGGGATGTATCATCCGAAAATGAGCTGCTGTTTAAATCACTTTTTATGTTTAACATTTTTAAATAATTTTTGATGAGGTTTTTTTTAAAATTTTCCATGTCACTTTTTATATTTAACCCTTTCAGTCCCAGAGGTTTGTTTTTGCGTTTTTTTGTTTTGAGCTCCCTGCCTTTATTTTTCTGTTCACACAGCTGTATGAGGGCTTGTTTTTTGCGGGACAAGTTGTACTTTCCAACGCCACCATCTAATATTCCATATGATAGTAGTGTGAAGCGGGAAAAAAATTCCAAATCGGGTGAAATTGCAAAAAAAAACAAAAACGCAATTCCGCCACAGTTTTACAGGTTTTTTTTATTTACGGTGTTCAATGTACATTAAAACTGACCAGTTATTTTCATTCTACTGGTCAGTACAAATCCGTCGATAGTTTTTCTTGCGTTTTTTTTTTTTTTGACCCCTATAACTTTTTGGTATTTATGTGCACGGAGCATGGGGGATAATTTTTTGCGGGGCGATTTGAACTTTTTATTTATACCATTCTGGGGTGTGTCTTTTTGATCACTTTTTAATTTTTTTTAGAAAATAAAGCAACAAAAAACGTCGAATCAGCCATTTTGACGCTTTTTTCCATTTCGCTGTTTTCCGTATGAGAAAGAAATGTTTATATCTTTATAGTATGGGCATTTTTGCACATGGTGATACGCGATTTTTTTTTTTTTTACTACTTTTATTTTTATTTTGGGAAAATGGGGACAATTTGAATTTTATGTTTTTTTATTTTTAAAAACTAATTTTTTTTTACACTTTTTTATAGTTCCCATAGAGAATTATAACAATCAATCATTTGACTGCTTATATCAGACTCCAGTGCACTTGCATTGGAGTCTATGATGATTTTACTAGTTTCCTATGGAGCCCTATTACAGACAAGGGCTTCATAGGAAAGTCTATACAGCAGCCTCCTGTCATTCACAAAAGGAGAGGCTGCTGCAGACACGCTCCAGCTACCCCGATCGCCACGCGGGGGAGCCAGAGCAACAACGGAAGCGCGCGCTTCCGGTGTTTGACATGCTTGGATGCTGTGGTCAGGATTGACCACGGCATCCGAGGGTTTAAATGTCCGCGATCGGCATTACTGCCCGTTTCAGACATCAGCTGCGGGTGTCTGCGGTAGGAATCAGCAGTCCACCCGCGGCTATGACGCCCGCTCTGCTCAGGAGAGGGCACCATCTTTAAACAAGTACCCAGCGCCGTACTAGTACAGAGCAGGGCGCAAAGCCGTTAAATTAAAAGCAAAATTCCTGAAGTTTTCGCACTGGTCACTGTGTGTAATAATCAGCGCTGCTTCTTGGTCTGTACAGATCACTTTACTGCAATTATCTGCTTATCTGTCATTCTAATCCTGCCTGTAATGGTATCACCTCTGTGTACAGATAAGACAGGATCCACCATTCGCAATAGGTGATTGTCAGATCTTAACTAGTCTTTCCTTGTACAATGACCTCTGCACAGGTCACAGAGCCTAGAAAACTCTCCTATAGAAGTCACTGAGGTCCCCTCCAGTCCATTGTGTCTATGGCCCATGGGGCTGCCGTAAAGCAATTTTTTACTGCTGTGTAAATGCTGTTAAGGACAGCTCAGGCAAGATGGCCGCCCCCGTAATCATGTTCAGAAAATTTAAAAAAAAAATCTACAATCAGAAAATAAAAACAGATTAGACAAAAAGGAGATGGGCCACTATCTGGTTTTAACTGGAGACTAATTTCCTTTAAAATTCAAAATGTAAAATTCTCATTCTATATTTAAACCCTTAAAGGAGTTGTCCAGGATTTGACAAGGGATGGCCTATTCCCAGGATAGTCTATCAGTGTCTGACCGCTGGGGGGGCCAACAACCCTCGATGATCAGTTGTTCTGTAGTAGCTCTGATGTCAGAACTCCACAGCGCCATCTATTGTGTAGTGGACAGAGCTGTTTACTGCAGCGCTGCTCCAGTTGAAGTAAATACTGCAGTAACCAGCTCCGTCCACTACACAATGCATGGCGCTGTGGAGTTCCGGTGACAGAGCGACAGCAGAACAGCTGATCGGCAGGGGAGCAGGGCGTCAGACCCCTGCCGATCAGATACTAATGATCTATTCTGGGGATAGGCCATCACTTAAAATCGTGTTACACCCCTTTAGGGACGCAGTTATTTTTTGTTTTCTAATCTTATTTCAAAAGCCAGAACCTTTTATTTTAGGCCACACGATGGCTTTTTTTTTTTTTTTTTTTAAAGGCGACATTTTGAGGTGATGACATGAAAAAAACATAACCATTATTTTAAAGTTGTGTTCACTGCACGGTATAAATCACATTCATCCTGCGAGTCGGTAGGATTCTGAAAGTACCAAATTTATCAAGTTTACTATGTTTTTTTCCCTACTTTTGCACAATAAAATTCTTCTGAACATAACGGGGGAGACTCAGAGAGATCAAAACTGGTGTAAAGTAGAACTGGCTTATTTTCCAAAGGAGCTCTGACAAATGAAAGGTGGAATTTCATTGGTTGCTATGGGAAATTAAGTAAAGGAAAACTGGCTTAGTTGCCCATAGCAACCAATCAGATTCCACCTTTCATTCTCCAAAGGAGCTCTGGAATCTGATTGGTTGCTATGTTTTTCCTTTCACCAGTTTTAATAAATCTCCCCAATCGGTTTTTATGTCGCCACATTCCCTTTTATTTTTCCACCGTGTGGCGGCTTCCTTTTCTGCAGGACAAGTTGTAGTTTTGACTGGTGTCATTTTGGGTTAAAAAGGAACTTAAAACACTTTTAATTGCATTTTCGGGAGGTGGAATGAAACACAGCAATGTGAAATGTTCACCGTATGGTATAAATAACGCAAGCCTTTCGATGCACAGGTAGTTACGGGTGAGTCAGTGAAAATGATGTATAGTTTTTGTAAATAAAGGCATTTCTTAAATGAAAAAAAATTGATTTTTTTTTTGAAAATTTTTTTCACTTAAATTAAAAAAATTGAGCCCCTTTTTCCTATACAGCCTTGAGATTCTCCAGTAGCAGGATCTCTGACCCTATAAACACTCATTATACCTCATTTCTTATCTTACTTATAAGAATATGTCTTAAATGAGTGTTTTTGAGCTATTCATAATTTAGAGATAAGGTTTCTTAGATGACCGGCACAAAGTGAAAGTAGGATTCTAACAGCCAAGCAGAAGTTAACCCTTTATGACAAAGCTGCTGAAGATTTTAGATAAATAAAAAAAAAATAAAGACCAATTGAAAAAATGATTTTAAGCCCAAAATGGGTAAAATGCAATTAGGTATAATATAAAATTGCCCCCCAAGGTGTACATAGCCTTTAAATCCTAGTACCAGACTTCAACCTGGAATTCTGAGATTGCCTACATAATACACTGCACTACTTCTGTATTACAGTGTATTATGTCAGCTAAAGTCAAACTGACAGGACGTACAGTATATAGCACAAGGGGAGTGAGATGCGGAACTGACTAAGACATCTAAAGGGGTTAAACAACAGAGGTCGGAGTTATCTCTGATCCTAGCCGTTAGAGCGGAGTGCTAGATGTGTAACACAGACGTCATCTGCAAGTAACGGTGTGAGCTTAGAAGAATAAGGTGCTGAGCGGTACCTACCTTCATGCAATGACATACTATTCCGACACATAGGGGAAAGGGTTAATGGAACAATACAACAGTGTCATGTGAACGTTACCTTAAGGACGGTCTTAAATGGTTTCTCCTTGGTTCCGTCTCCAGTAGCATCATCTCCTTCTTTGTCAGAAACGTACATCTCTTCTGTAGGAGAAAATCAACGTCTACATTATTACTGAGAGGGATAATAGAGGACAGTGGTCACCTGTGGAGGTGGGGCTTCTTCTCAAGCAGCCATCCTACTAAAATGGGAGTGAGTGCAGCTCTGGAGTATAATACAGGATGTACCTCAGGATCAGTACAGGATAAGTAATGTATGTACACAGTGACTGCACCAGCAGAATAGTGAATGCAGCTCTGGAGTATAATACAGGATGTAACTCAGGATCAGTACAGGATAAGTAATGTATGTACACAGTGACTGCACCAGCAGAATAGTGAATGCAGCTCTGGAGTATAATACAGGATGTACCTCAGGATCAGTACAGGATAAGTAATGTATGTACACAGTGACTGCACCAGCAGAATAGTGAGTACAGCTCTGAAGTATAATACAGGATGTAACTCAGGATCAGTACAGGATAAGTAATGTATGTACACAGTGACTGCACCAGCAGAATAGTGAGTACAGCTCTGGAGTATAATACAGGATGTAACTCAGGATCAGTACAGGATAAGTAATGTATGTACACAGTGACTCCACCAGCAGAATAGTGAGTACAGCTCTGGAGTATAATACAGGATGTACCTCAGGATCAGTACAGGATAAGTAATGTATGTACACAGTGACTGCACCAGCAGAATAGTGAGTGCAGCTCTGGAGTATAATACAGGATGTAACTCAGGATGGAGAGGTACACATGTATGGGTCCCAGAGGAGCCAAAGCAGTTTAAAGGCCCCTTTACACAAGCCGAGAATCTGCCAGATAATCGCTAAAGAGCGTTCATAGGAATGCTCATCAGTGATTATCTGGCAGTGTAAATGTGCCGCCGATTACCCAATGAACAAGTGAAACAGTCTGCATGGGGACGAGCTATGGAATACTGTGGAGGAGATCGCTGCATGTAAATGCTTGAAAACAGGCGTGAAAGAGGAGAAGAACTGACTCCAGTCTACACTCCTGGCACACGGGCTGCGCACACCTTGTCATAAATAAATCCTCTGGCAGTGCAGGGGGGGGGAATAAAAACCGGTGTAAAAAGACGTTCTTTGTAAATGACCCCCAATGGCTGTAGCATCCCAGTTACAATGGAAGAAACATGGCTTATACTTGAACAACTCATTGGTACTGCGCAAAAATATGGTGGTCCACAGCCCCATAAGAGGACACAAGGATACAACGTGCGGAGCCGCCTGCAGGCAGGTAAAGACTAAACGGAAATAAGGTAATACATAATTTATATACACACAATGACACCAGATACAAAGGTCAGATCGCTGCAAAACTCTTCCTGCAGTGATGTCTCTGATATGTAACTGATTACAGGTGAGGTCTGATCACATACTGGGTCTTGCCACAACGAGGGCGTAAAAGTGCTTCCCCCACTGCACTATAAAAAGGCTCTCAAGAGGCTACTTTTAGGTAGTGTACCTCTTGGTGAGAGATGGCTGACTGCTAGACATACCACGCATTCAAGGACATTTGCCCAGTTGACAGACTGAGTGGGATGGGGGGTTGGGCATCATTGGACTGAGAGAAGCAGGGTGGTTGTCTTGACTGCCTGTCATCTAAGCCTTTCCTGACACACTATCTCTGCCCGGACTTTTGTACCAGCTAGAGGTATGGGGTTGTATTGTTTGAAAGCTGACATTCCAAGCTTTCTAACAATACCTGAATGACAGCAATATCTTCACTACAGAGGAAGATATCACTCGGGATGCAGTGAGTACAGCTGAAAGTGAAAGTAAAAGCAGGTTTTACCTGCGATTATTCCTGGCTCGTTTTTTAACAGTGATTTCTCCTCTGTTGCTTGGACTAATTCTGTCATTTTGGTCTTGTTTGAAAGCCTGGAATGTCAGCTTTCAAACAAGACCAGTCCCATGCTACCATTCAGGAGATAACAGCAGCTAAAGCAACCACCCCCCGTTCCACTTCTGCTAGAACCCAGCTACGGCAGAACAATTTCCCCCACAGCCGGAGCTGAGATCGGTGGTTAAGGGGTATTTTCCGGTTATGCCCTATCCACAGGATAAGGAATAACTACTAGACTACTGGGGCCCCCACCGATCACAAGAATAGAACCCATTGTCACTAAGGCTGGCAAGTGACTGGCTGCAGTGATTACATGGCACGTAGTGACTATCATCTAGTCAGGATCCAAACAGCAAAGTACACCGACTCCAGAAGCGCTCAGGATGGTAATTGGTGGGGGTCCTAAATTATGGGGGTCCTCCAATTCTCACTCCACAAGCTGAGTTGCCCAAGACTGATAGGAAAGGACACGCCTATCCCACCTCCAGGACCCCCGCCTATCATACACTGAGGGTCTGCAAATGTTTTTACCATTGAAAACTGTGGCATCAGAAACCTGAATTTACAGCTGCAATCCAGGGAGTAAAGGTGTACTGTCCCTTTAAAAACACTGGCTGTCCCTGAAGCTCATGGACAGCTGAGGGCGAGGGCAGGGTGACGCCGCTGAGTAAGCGCATGGCCCAGCAGATACAGCTGCAGTGTCAGGACAGGCTGGGGTCTCCATGCTTCATCTGTGATAGCTGTCAGTGAATAGAAACATTTCCACTTACAACTAGATGCTAGGTTCCACCTAATACTTCTCACAGCTGAAGGTTTGCTTCAATAGTATCCAAACTAAGCAATCCTTGTGAACGCTACAATCCAAATGAATGCTCCCATTCACTGACAGCAAGCAGAGATAATGAAACAGCATGGAATTGAATCACACAGTACAATAGAAAGGTAAAGGGCATATGGAGGGTAGGGGATATACGTAGACAGCATCGTCAGGAGGCAATGGTGGGTGTCATGATAGGACTGGCCCCTTTAAGAGCCAACTTGATGACAGGCTCCATTTAACTGGGATAAGGATTTAACCATGATAGGTGGAATATTTACCGGTCACCTATCTATGGCCAGCTGGATCTGCACCTGGCCATGAAAGGGTTAAGGACCACCCCCACCCCCCATATAATGACAGCCATCAGTGAATATGTCGGGGCAGCTCCGGCCCTCCACGGTCCGCCATGTCTGTGTGTCCCCAGTGCTCACCTATCCGGAGCCGTGCTGTGCCTCCAGTGATCTCCTCCATGTTTCACACACTGTCAGCCGGTGCATCAGATCGGCTTCCACTTGCTGAGTGCGCAGGCGCGGCAGTAGACGCGCCCTACTGACGACACTCCCCTGACTCAGTCTTGCCGCTCTAGCGCGCGCCGAACTCTTTTGCACTAGTGATATCCGGTAAGACGCCGGATGTGAAAAACAGTCGCCTTAACTGAGCCTCGTCCGCCATTTTGTTGGATGTTCAGGCCAAACTTTTCAGTGTTTATGGCATAGCCTGCTGGTTTCTTGTACTTATTACTTCTATGGTATTCATTATTACAAATGTAAATATTATAAATTCCTATACCCCAACAATTTGAAATAAAACCTGCAAGTCACCTACGTAATATCCCAAATTCCAAGCAATATATATTAATATACGTGTCAGATGTAGCATAATTTTTTTTTAAGTGGAGTTAAGATTTTTCTACTAAACCTCTGACTACAAGTACAGTCTGAAATTTACAACATCTGAGTGATGCCCAATTGTGCTTGCCTTTGTAATATATGGGATATGCTCTATGGGATTGGTGGGGGTCTCTGGGACCATCA
>ONZH01005575.1:0-11228 GCA_900303285.1 Rhinella marina
CAAACTAGAAGACCAAACACATGCTGCCCACAGGGTTCCGCAAATTCTGGTCCACAATGTCAACGGAGCTCGAGGTTCTGTTATGAGCACAAGTCCTTCTGTGCAGAAATCGCCCACAACGTCTCCATCTAAGAACCTAAAGACCATTGTAGAGAGAGAGCGGCACAGTTCTCCATCAAAGTGACGAACCCCAATGCCAGACTGCGCAGCGAAGATAACGAATAAATATCTCTGTGGTTATTTGAGCTAAATAATAGTTAAATAAACAAAAAAATAATAAAAAAAAAATGATCTGTTTCTGTGCCTGATCCACCCAAGTTGAATCTGTCCCATCATGAGAAAGTCCCCCCAAGGAGTCCCCACTGTAACTTGCTTCCCATACAACTACCTCACCCCCCCGACACCTGTGTCTCGCCATTGTCCACCACCTCCTCAGACAACACTGGTAAATCCACACTGTCAGCACACGGAGACTGCAAAAGGTCTTACGAATTGGGGCAGAGAATGTTCTGGGTAGTCACATCAGAGAAGGGGTGACTATGGGGTTCCAGGGAGTACGTGACCACATGCAATCTCCATCTAAAAAGTCATGCCACACTTGATTGAGCTCATAATTGACAAATGTACCGGTTGATGCTAAATTTTTAAGTCGGGGTCCTGCGTCGTCATTCTAACTACACCCGGCTGTTGTCACCACCACACACGCTAGCCCAGGGGGCACTCCTCTGGCTCTTCCAGCGAACCTCCTTCCCCCCCAGCCTGCCATCCCACCTACAGGCCGCTCTTCTCCAAACAATTTACTTCTTGTCTAATCTTTTCTCTCCAAACTATTTTTCCGGATAGCTGCCATATACGGTATTAAACTGAGTAGTATACATAGAAGACATACCACACTTGATCAATCTCATAATTTACGACTGTACCGGTTGATGCTAAATTTTTAAGTTGGGGTCCTGTGTCGTCATTCTAACTACATCCGGCTGTTATCCCCACCACACACGCTAGCCCAGGGGGCACTCCTCTGGCTCTTCCAGCGAAACCTCCTTCCCCCCAGCCTGCCACCCCACCTACAGGCCCTCTCTCCAAACAATTTACCCGGGTAGGGGACGTATTAGATATTGTACTGATTTTTTTTTTGTTCTTCTTTTAATTGCAGGCGGTGATGGACCTTCGTTGCACCTAGTTGGGTGCTTCCCTAATATGTGATGGGCATGTGCCTTGCCTTTCTTGGTCTGGGTGAGCACAATTGCCATGAGGGTAACCACCAGGCTGTTGCCTGAGAATTTGGGGTAATGGTGGGATTAGGCAGCCTCAGAGGCATCCATGCATGCTGCCCCTGCTGTTTCCTGTCCATTTCCGTGGTGTTTCCATAATTTTCTGAGGTTTCCAGGTTTTCACCCAGCCTTCCCTAGTCAGAGCCTTGGTCCCCTGCAAAAAATGCTTGAGTCTCCCATTGACTTCAATGGGGTTCGTTACTCGAAACGAGCACCCGAGCATCGGGAAAAGTTCGTCTCGAATAACGAGCACCCGAGCATTTTAGTGCTCGCTCATCTCTACTTGAGACATTTGATATATGATACACCACTACTTACAAAGGATCAAAATATACCCTCAATATATATGCAAAAGGGTATCTGAAACACAGGTTGAAGGTAGATCTAGGAAGAACTAATCCTTAATCCATACATATGGTGTATTATTAACCTTTACTAACAGTATACAAACTGCATATATCTAACTCTATATGGACAATGGGAATACATTCTTTGGTGGTAATTGAGTGCTGAATGAATACTATTTTAACTATGTATTAACTAGAAGAAAATTATCAAGATGTTCAGTGTGTGTGTGTGTGTGTGTGTGTGTATATATATATATATATATATATATATATATATTACAGTAACATATATGGTGGAATTATAAGAACATAGGTTCAGGTATACAACATACAAACAAAACACAGGAGGAACACCACTGGATATAATAGCCAGTGCGTGTCCATTATTGTTTGTATGTTGATATACATATGGTCCATTTTAAAGTGTTATATTTTTATGACAAGTTGTATTTTATCTATTTTTATTGTAGTTTTTAGAATACTGGATTGTAAATGTCGAGGTATTTAGTGGATTACTATTGGGTCTAAAAATAAAACTATATACTCCAATTTAGAGTGCCTGCCCACTTCTATTACAAATGTTAAGAATTCATTAAATAAATGGGCTTTATCGTCTTGAGCCAGATGATATGAATTATGAGAATTGCGTATATGTTGGGGATTGATTTGACAGATAACTGTATCTCACCCAAGCTGAATCCAGACGTTGAAGGTTCGAGCGGGATGTCGTGCTGCTCGGTTGAAGCTGGATCTTTAGAAATTGACCTAGAAGGAGATAATCTTTTCTTCTTTTCCATCTTTTTCTTCTTTTCTGGCAGAGGAGGTAGAGAGTAAGTCCTGCGGTGCCGGTGATTCAGTTTCGGAGGTAGTGGATTAAACGGACTGACACTGCGCATGCACGCACCAGTGTCATCAGTGATATCCATTAGATCTGGGCTTGTGCAGGGGGCTGCGCAGCAGACTGGATCAATGGATGCAGGAGCCTCCACTGGAGTGGTGAGATCATCTTCTAGACGTTTTTGAAGCCAGGAAGCGCCGCCTTTAGACTCAGATTTCAAGATAAGTTGTTTTACCAAGTCCTCCATGAATTAGACGAGCGTGGGTATAGGTGTTGATTTTTTAACTGTCATACCCTTTCTTTTATAGATACCTGTCGTTCGTTGGAGAAGATGAACCAATTACCATCAGAAGATCAGCACCTGCAACTTTCTTAGAACCCCATACGTCGATGGATCCACCAATGAACATGTGTTGCCAGGTAAAAATAAAATAACCTTATAAATAATATATACCATGAACGGAACCATGATATCATGAGTTCCCTTCATTGTATATACAATGCTGGTTACTTTCAGTATATTACGGGGGGAGGTCAAAGAAGATAATCGCTCCTTAGCAGCTCCAGGTACCTGAAACTAGAAAGGGTTAACTGCCATGACCCCAGATGTTCTTTAGTGGAAAACTTGTATCTTCGTCCAGAGTTACCAAAGATCATTTTTTCAGCAGTGTCATGGCTTCTCTCTGTGATGTCAAGACGTGTGTTGTGCCATTTTTGGAGATGATCAATTTGACTGGGTATCCCCACTTGTAGACTATGTTATTGTCCCTCAAGACTTTGGTGGCAGTGGAAAATTCCCTCCATCTGTTTAAGGTGGTAGCGGATAGATCTGTAAACACCAAGACGTTCTGGAAGCACTCTGGGAGATCTTGCTATGTTGTAACGGCTTTTGTGATTTTTCTCCTTAAAATGAAAAAAAAAAATGAAGTCTAGCGATGACGTCTCTAGGGGCGGTGTTAGGCTCACTCTTAGGTTTAGGTATGCAAAGCGCTCTGTCTATAAGCAAATCTTTGTTCTGCTGAAGGGATGAGCATTACAAAAGAAAATCAGTTAGGAAATCCTGCAGCGCGTCCGTATTAATACTTTAGGCTAGCGCTACACGGCGACAGTTCGATCCCGGAGTAGCAGGGATCCCATACAGATGAATGGGATGCTGTGGCAGTCGCAAGAAATCCATCCATGTTGGATTTCTTGCGACTGCCGCAGCATCCCATTCATCTCTATGGGATCCCCGCTACTCAGGGATCCTGGCTCGCCGTGTAGCCCTAGCCTTAGGGGATTCCCCTAAACCTCAGATTGTTACTTCTTGAGCGGTCTTCCAAATCCGCTAACTTGAATTTAAGTGCTGAGATATCCTCTTCTACCTCATTGTGCACATCCACTAATTGATTGTGTGTGGTTGTGAATTCCTCCATTTTGTTTTCATTATTGGAGGTTCTGTCCCCAATTTGTACTGTATCTTTTTGCAATGCTGAGAATGCAGTGATGATGTTTTTATGTATTGACTGCTTTAAATCAGATAAGAGGCTTCTTAGTGTAGATTCTGTGACTGGAGGGCTATTCATGCCTCTGCTGGGAGAGGACTGTGGCTGTGCCTCTTGTATACATTCTGGTGGACCTCTCATTGCAGGAGCTACATGCTCTTTATTATAAAGCTGATCCTCAGTACTGCAGTGGAATCGCTGTTTGATGGCTGGGGAGCTGTGTACTGAGGAAGGCAGGGAGGCTTCTGAGCACATGCCATCTCTCTCAGCGTTTCTGTAATGTGGGCTGCGGGCGCCATCTTGCTTTTTGTCAGAGAACGAAGTAAAGACTTCTATCTCACTTGGCGCTACTTCTTTCTTCTTAGTGCGACCTATGATTAGGAGGTGAGTGCATGGGGAAACTGTAGGGTGGGTTACGATGCGATTTTAGGAGCCCAGGAGTGCTGCGTTAACTGTCGGTAATTGCTGAAGCTGCGTCTTTGAGCTTCTTCCTATCTCTGTATCCAGCCACGCCCCTGAAAAAATTCTTAACGAATCATATTTCTTGATGAAGTTCGCCTAAATGGAATTTTTCCAAACTTCGCTCATCTCTAATGACTACCAAATTTTGCAAGACCTTGAGTCTCTGTGAGTTTGAGAGCACACACTTTTGTTGATGTATACACTTGGGGTATTTATGCGCACTCACACTTTGATAAATTTTCATTTCTTTGTTTTTGTGTGGAAATCACTACTTGGATGTCAGTTCTAGAATGCATCAAAACAAACGTTCTACTGGCAGGTCAATATAGTATCATTTGGATGATTGTTTTGCAGCATTTATATATTGATCACCATATTGCTGGGTCATATACAGTACAGACCAAAAGTTTGGACACACCTTCTCATTCAAAGAGTTTTCTGTATTTTCATGACTATGAAAATTGTACATTCACACTGAAGGCATCAAAACTATGTATTAACACATGTGGAATTATATACTTAACAAAAAAGTGTGAAGCAACTGAAAATATGTCTTATATTCTAGGTTCTTCAAAGTAGCCACCTTTTGCTTTGATTACTGCTTTGCACTTTCTCTTGATGAGCTTCAAGAGGTAGTCACCTGAAATGGTATTCCAACAGTCTTGAAAGAGTTCGCAGAGATGCTTAGCACTTGTTGGCCCTTTTGTCTTCACTCTGCGGTCCAGCTCACCCCAAACCATCTTGATTGGGTTCAGGTCTGGTGACTGTGGAGGCCAGGTCATCTGGCGTAGCACCCCATCACTCTCCTTCTTGGTCAAATAGCCCTTACACAGCCTGGAGGTGTGTTTAGGGTCATTGTCCTGTTGATAAATAAATTATGGTACAACTAAACGCAAACCGGAGGGAATAGCATGCCACTGCAAGATGCTGTGGTAGCCATGCTGGTTCAGTATGCCTTCAATTTTGAATAAATCCCCAACAGTGTCACCAGCAAAGCACCCCCACACCATCACACCTCCTCCTCCATGCTTCACGGTGGGAACCAGGCATGTAGAGTCCATCCGTTCACCTTTCCTGCATCGCACAAAGACATGGTGGTTGGAACCAAAGATCTCAAATTTTGACTCATCAGACCAAAGCACAGATTTCCACTGGTCTAATGTCCATTCCTTGTGTTCTTTAGCCCAAACAAGTCTCTTCTGCTTGTTGCCTGTCCTTAGCAGTGGTCTCCTAGCAACTATTTTACCATGAAGGCCTGCTGCACACAGTCTCCTCTTAACAGTTGTTGTTGTAGAGATGTGTCTGCTGCTAGAACTCTGTGTGGCATTGACCTGACTCTAATCTGAGCTGCTGTTAACCTGCGATTTCTGAGGCTGGTGACTCGGATGAACTTATCCTCCACAGCAGAGGTGACTCTTGGTCTTCCTTTCCTGGGGCGGTCCTCATGTGAGCCAGTTTCTTTGTAGCACTTGATAGTTTTTGCGACTGCACTTGGGGACACTTTCAAAGTTTTCCCTATTTTTCGGACTGACTGACCTTCATTTCTTAAAGTAATGATGGCCACTCATTTTTCTTTACTTAGCTACTTTTTTCTTGCCATAATACAAATTCTAACAGTCTATTCAGTAGGACTATCAGCTGTGTATCCACCTGACTTCTGCCCAACACAACTCATGGTCCCAACCCCATGTATAACGCAAGAAATCCCACTTATTAAACCTGACAGGGCACACCTGTGAAGTGAAAACCATTTCAGGTGACTACCTCTTGAAGCTCATCAAGAGAATGCCAAGAGTGTGCAAAGCAGTAATCAAAGCAAAAGGTGGCTACTTTGAAGAACCTAGAATATAAGACATATTTACAGTTGTTTCACACTTTTTTGTTAAGTATATAATTCCACATGTGTTAATACATAGTGTTGATGCCTTCAGTGTGAATCTACAATTTTTTATAGTCATGAAAATACAGAAAACTCTTTGAATGAGAAGGTGTGTCCAAACTTTTGGTCTGTACTGTATATGATATTTAAAAAAGTGTGCATAAACTGCACATATGAAATAAAATGGAGTATGTTAACAGGATTCTATATGAATCAAATTCTGGCTACCAATGATTTGAATGCGCATAGCAAGATTATTGTCTGAGATCTATCTAACCAGGATTCTATAGCAATACGACGCAATCTGAGATTCAATATATGAATTTCATTTATAAAATAACTCAGTGTCTGAAAAGGACTCAATACTAATCAGTAGTTTGAATGCTTATATTATATAATGAAAGTGTGTGAATAGGACTATGTTTTTGGTTATGAATTATTTATTAGTAATTTATGGCAATGGAATATCATAAATAACATGTAATAAAAATATTTTATCACATATTTTATACTCCTAATCGTGAGGACCCTGTGTTATTTGGACTTGAATTTATTTATTATTTTTTATTACTTCTATGGGGAATTAAATTTGATATGAATTATTGTTTATATTTTGTATTTTATATGAATATATACATGATTAAATTATAAGGATTTTTTTATTTAAATTTATTTATTTTAGCTTTATTTGTACATGTCAAACATGCGAAATTTGCCCTTGCTACTAGGGGATTAAACTATCCAAATGCTCCTGATAGGAAGCAGATTAATCCAGGTTAAAAAGCCACTGGCCTCAGAAGAGATGAATCTTCTGGAGACAGGCATAAGGAACACTTGCTATCGTGGTAATCGTTATTGTCAGCACACATTGTGCTTGACTTTCTCTTCATTTACCCTTAAACTGCAGGACTAGTCATCTGAAAAAGCACAGTGGCAAATAAGATCACAGGCAAATAGGAAGTGGAAGAGAGAAAAGAAGGGAAATAGGAAGGAGGCCAGTACTTTCCTGAGGGTTCCTCTGTACAGCACCACAAAATCTTTGTTTTTGCAAATATTGCTGATCTCGTATACACGCAGAACTGTTAATGTCAGACTGGGGATCCTGCACATGAGAAAAAAAACGCTGGACAAGTGCAGAAAAATAAAATACCCATGTAACAGAATTCTGGAGTGAATAGTAGATACAGCATATTGCATATGTCAGAATTAGTGCAAGCGCTGAATTACTTCCAATAGCCATATTGGTGCACCGAACAGGATTGTGTTCACTTTCCTCACCCAGGGAACTGGGGGATAGGTACTATCTGTATACTGCTACACAATGAAGGTCATTCACCCCAAGCACCGCTTCCGTTAAATTGGAAGTCAGTAATAGATGTTCCCGAGGAAACAACACTTTCAGGAGTCAGATGCATCAAGTATAACCAGTAAGCCAAACACCTGGAAAAACTCCCAGTATACAGCAACTAAGATATACAGCCTTGGGGACAGGAAGAACTCCTTCTATAGAGAGGACTGGGATAACATGGCCTCAACTTGCCATACATTAGAAGAGAGAAAATATGCCTTTTTTTTGTTTTGTTTGGTATGTATGGTCTCCTGGTAATTGCTTGAGGTAGGTTCATATTTGTGGCACAAACTATGGTAGTCTGTTCTGACAGAGGAACAGACTACTGTAGTTTGCAGTATGCGACATCGCTGGACACTGTCACACATCTCCCCATTGATTTTAACTGGATCCAACAGGGATCCAGCAGCTTTCCAATGCATGGCGGGGTGCTAGGAGTTTGACCCTCTGCCAATCTAATATCTAATATTGATCATCTATTCTGATAATAGGTCATCATTATCAAAATACAGACAACCCCATTAAGGAATTGTAAAGTGACAATAGGTCAGCCTCACTTACTTCCCAAATAAGGAAGGTGTTGTCTATGTATCACCATAACCTCAAGTTATTTGTGTTACATTATATATATATAATATATATATATATATATATATATATATATAGGCAGTGACAGGTGAGGCAGTGACAGGTGCCATATTTGAGGGAACACTATATAGCCAAGATCCCCTATAGGGTAATCCTCGGGGTGTTAATATATACAAAACCAGTTTGATCACACCTTTGATCAACAAAATTTGCCCCTTTAGGGATTCCTAGGATTATGTAGATAAGACTTAACTTTTATTAGAAATGTATAAATAACAAATATTGCACTCAAAAATATTAAAACTGTCAGCCGGCAGCTGTGCCCTATTGGTACTAACACCCACGTGTTGTGGGTATAATTAGATAGCCAGGAGTCACCTTTTTATGAGGATATATTTTTATAGATACTATGTGACAACATATAGTTGGGGAATGGTAATAGCCCTTAATTCTGGAACATAGTATCATTAATAATAGAGGTTTAGAACTGTTGAGCCTATAATAGTTACTTTTGTTATAATTGCACTACAAACAGGCTTTCTGTTCGTTGTATCGCTGTGTGCTGCCACTATGCACACAGCGATCAATGCCTGGGCTGTATGAGAGAGTCTGATTTATTTCAGGTCAGAGCCCTCTATGTAGGCTATTTTCACAGTTCACTACTAACCTCTATTAGAAAAGGCTGGTCGTGCAGCAGCAATGGTTGTGTTGATAATGCTGCCTATGTTTTAATAAGACCGGGGAGCTGCTTCCCCAACAGAGCAGGCTTGTATAGCGGTTCGCATGCCACTGAGGGACACTGGAGCGTTATAGTCACGTGGTGCGTGACCGCTCCGGACTGTCCGTCAGCCTGTCCTGCGTGTGAACCTGCAAGTGCGCGATATGTGATCGACGCTAGGTACCGTCTGTGTAACTGATCGGGGACACCTTTCCCCCGATCAGTGAAAGATCGGTACTACAAACTGGCTCTGTATCTGGGAGATCGCGGGTCTGTGCGGTCACGTGATACGTGATCACCGCGATTTGTTTGTCTCCCTGTACAGCGCCAGCCAGGACAATGCCTCGCTCTGTATGCTGTTTCCCTAAGCAGCGCTAGCACAAACCTTTGCCTCACTCCAGGCAAAGGTTCTGCTCTTTCCATTCAGGCAGAACATAAAGAGTTAACACAATCTGATCAGGTGCATTGATTTGAAAGATTGAATTCTGCTCTTTCCATTCAGGCAGAACATAAAGAGTTAACACAATCTGATCAGGTGAACATAGAGTTAACAGAGATGTCATTTTGATGGGTGCTATTGCCTGTCAATCTTGAGACTAGAAAAAGTCATTGACACATGCATGATGATAGGTTCTAATACCTGTCATCTTCAGACTGGAAAATTCATTGGCCCATGCATGATGGACTGGGACTAAGGATATCACAAATAGGGGATCTGGGATACCCCGCGTGTGCTATACCCACCCCCTGACGAAGCCACGCACAGTGGTGAAACATGTTGGGATAGGGTGATAGACATCAGGTTTTAGACAGTTGGCAGCAAAAGTCCTATTGTAGCTATTTATGGAGTGAGGGCAAAGGTTTGTGCTAGCGCTGCTTAGGGAAACAGCATACAGAGCGAGGCATTGTCCTGGCTGGCGCTGTACAGGGAGACAAACAAATCGCGGTGATCACGTATCACGTGACCGCACAGACCCGCGATCTCCCAGATACAGAGCCAGTTTGTCAGTACCGATCTTTCACTGATCGGGGAAAGGTGTCCCCGATCAGTTACTCAGACGGTACCTAGCGTCGATCACATATCGCGCACTTGCAGGTTCACACGCAGGACAGGCTGACGGACAGTCCGGAGCGGTCACGCACCACGTGACTGTAACGCTCCAGTGTCCCCTCAGTGGCATGCGAACCGCTATACAAGCCTGCTCTGTTGGGGAAGCAGCTCCCCGGTCTTATTAAAACATAGGCAGCATTATCAACACAACCATTGCTGCTGCACGACCAAGCCTTTTCTAATAGAGGTTAGTAGTGAACTGTGAAAATAGCCTACATAGAGGGCTCTGACCTGAAATAAGGCAGACTCTCTCATACAGCCCAGGCATTGATCGCTGTGTGCATAGTGGCAGCACACAGCAATACAACGAACAGGAAAGCCTGTTTGTAGTGCAATATAACAAAAGTAACTATTATAGGCTCAACAGTTCTAAACCTCTAATTATTAATGATACTATGTTCCAGAATTAAGGGCTATTACCATTCCCCAACTATATGTTGTCACATAGTATCTATAAAAATAATATCCTCATAAAAAGGTGACTCCCTGGCTACCTAATTTATACCCACAACACGTGTGTGTTTAGTACCAATAGGGCACAGCTGACGGCTGACAGTTTTTAATATTTTTGAGTGCAATATTTGTTATTTATACATTTTCTAATAAAAGTTAAGTCTTATCTACATAATCCTAGGGAATCCCTAAAGGGGCAATTTTGTTGATCAAAGGTGTGATAAACTGGTTTTGTATATATTTGAGGAAGATACATGTCACCCAGAATGCTGCAGGAAGCATTCTGAGTAGGAGTTTCTGTTCATCAGGAGCGTGCCACCAAGGTGCCCAGCCTTGGTGGGGTAAAGGCCAGCAACTCTGTGTTCACTGAGGTAGTCAGTGAACACCTTAATAGTTAGAGTAGCTGGTTCCAGCTAGTCTGGGGCTGGCTTTTACTGGGAACAGGCAATGTGCTGGGTGGGTGCCTGTTCCCCATGCTCCAGTTCAGGATTTCAGGCATGCTCATGTCCAGCATTTCTATTTAATCCTGCTGCTGGTCTTGGGTGTGGCTCAGTTTGGGAAGTTGACAGTCTGTGTGAGGCAACACTGACTGTGTGTGTGCTGCATTTACTTGACCCGGCTGCGATCCGGAGTACTGGCTGTATTGTTGAGAAAGCCAAATAAACAAGGACTTTGGTGAAGTTCGTGGTGTCCCTGCCCTTTTCACTGGTCAAGTGAGTATGATTC
>ONZH01005576.1:0-40020 GCA_900303285.1 Rhinella marina
GATACAATGTATGTTTACAGTTCATCTGCAGAGATACAATGTATGTTACAGTTCATCTGCAGAGATACAATGTATGTTACAGTTCATCTGTACAATGTACATCATATAAGGATACAATGTGTGATACTTTTCTCCTACAGGGATACAATGTGTACAATGTTACAGTTCATCTGCAGGGATACAATGTATGTTACAGTTCATCTACAAGGATACAATGTATGTTATAGTTCATCTGCAGGGATACAATGTATGTTACAGTTCATCTAGCAGAGATACAATGATGTTACAGTTCATCTGCAGAGATACAATGTATGTTACAGTTCATCTGCAGAGATACAATGTATGTTACAGTTCATCTGCAGAGATACAATGTATGTTACAGTTCATCTGCAGAGATACAATGTATGTTACAGTTCATCTGCAGAGATACAATGTATGTTACAGTTCATCTATAAGAGATACAATGTATGTTACTGCAGAGATACAATCATCTATAAGGATACAATGTGTGATACTTTTCTCCTACAGGGATACAATGTGTACAATGTTACAGTTCATCTGCAGAGATACAATGTATATTACAGTTCATCTACAAGGATACAATGTGTGATGCTTTTCTCCTACAGGGATACAATGTGTACAATGTTACAGTTCATCTGCAGAGATACAATGTATATTACAGTTCATCTACAAGGATACAATGTATGTTACAGTTCATCTGCAGGGATACAATGTATGTTACAGTTCATCTGCAGGGATACAATGTATATTACAGTTCATCTGCAGGGATACAATGTATGTTACAGTTCATCTGCAGGGATACAATGTATGTTACAGTTCATCTACAAGGTTACAATGTGTGATACTTTTCTCCTACAGGGATACAATGTGTACAATGTTACAGTTCATCTCTAGTGATACAATGTATATTACAGTTCATCTATAAGGATACAATGTATGTTACAGTTCATCTATAAGGATACAATGTGTGATACTTTTCTCCTACAGGGATACAATGTGTACAATGTTACAGTTCATCTGCAGAGATACAATGTATATTACAGTTCATCTACAAGGATACAATGTGTGATGCTTTTCTCCTACAGGGATACAATGTGTACAATGTTACAGTTCATCTGCAGAGATACAATGTATATTACAGTTCATCTACAAGGATACAATGTATGTTACAGTTCATCTGCAGGGATACAATGTATGTTACAGTTCATCTACAAGGATACAATGTATGTTACAGTTCATCTGCAGGGATACAATGTATGTTACAGTTAATCTACAAGGATACAATGTGTGATACTTTTCTCCTACAGGGATACAATGTGTACAATGTTACAGTTCATCTGCAGAGATACAATGTATGTTACAGTTCATCTACAAGGATACAATGTATGTTACAGTTCATCTGCAGAGATACAATGTGTGTTACAGTTCATCTGCAGAGATACAATGTATGTTACAGTTCATCTACAAGGATACAATGTATGTTACAGTTCATCTGCAGGGATACAATGTATGTTACAGTTAATCTACAAGGATACAATGTGTGATACTTTTCTCCTACAGGGATACAATGTGTACAATGTTACAGTTCATCTACAGGGATACAATGTATGTTACAGTTCATCTACAAGGATACAATGTATGTTACAGTTCATCTGCAGGGATACAATGTATGTTACAGTTAATCTACAAGGATACAATGTGTGATACTTTTCTCCTACAGGGATACAATGTGTACAATGTTACAGTTCATCTGCAGAGATACAATGTATGTTACAGTTCATCTACAAGGATACAATGTATGTTACAGTTCATCTGCAGAGATACAATGTATGTTACAGTTCATCTACAAGGATACAATGTATGTTACAGTTCATCTGCAGGGATACAATGTGTTACAGTTCATCTGCAGAGATACAATGTGTTACAGTTCATCTGCAGAGATACAATGTGTTACAGTTCATCTGCAGAGATACAATGTGTTACAGTTCATCTGCAGAGATACAATGTGTTACAGTTCATCTGCAGAGATACAATGTGTTACAGTTCATCTGCAGAGATACAATGTGTTACAGTTCATCTGCAGAGATACAATGTGTTACAGTTCATCTGCAGAGATACAATGTGTTACAGTTCATCTGCAGAGATACAATGTGTTACAGTTTCATCTGCAGAGATACAATGTGTACAGTTCATCTGCAGAGATACAATGTGTTACAGTTCATCTGCAGAGATACAATGTGTTACAGTTCATCTGCAGAGATACAATGTGTTACAGTTCATCTGCAGAGATACAATGTGTTACAGTTCATCTGCAGAGATACAATGTGTTACAGTTCATCTGCAGAGATACAATGTGTTACAGTTCATCTGCAGAGATACAATGTGTTACAGTTCATCTGCAGAGATACAATGTGTTACAGTTCATCTGCAGAGATACAATGTATGTTACAGTTCATCTACAAGGATACAATGTTTATTACAGTTCATCTGCAGAGATACAATGTGTGATGCTTTTCTTATACAGGGATACAATGTGTACAATGTTACAGTTCATTTGTAGTGATACAATGTATCAGCTTCATAGTAAGTGATGAATATTTGGATCTGCGCTTTTTGTGGCCCCCTTGAATATGTCAGTCATGTCTCCTCTTTTTTTTTTTTTCTTGGCAGCTTCTGTGTTCTGCGTCAGCCTGGACCCCAAAGAGAGCGCTCTCGCTGTGACCGGAGGAGAAGACGATAAGGCCTGTGTATGGAGAATAAGTGATGGGGAGACGCTGTTTGAGTGCACTGGTAACTATTATATAAAATATATATACAGATTCTATCATTCTGTGTGAGGCTCGAGGCACAGTGAACTTCAATACCTAGGTCACATCCATTGTTAAGTATTTAAAGGGGGTTTTAATTCGGAACACCTATCAACATTTTTCAGGTCACAAGGACTCGGTCACCTGCGCAGCATTCAGTCATGACTCCACCATGGTGGCTACGGGAGATATGAGCGGTCTCATCAAAGTGTGGAAAGTGGAGGACACACAGGAGATCTGGTCATTTGAAGTGGCTGACCTTGAAGTAAGAGGGTCTTATCCATAGGAGGCAGTATTATAGTAGTTATATTCTTGTACATAGGAGCAGTATTATAGTAGTTATATTCTTGTACATAGGAGCAGTATTATAGTCGTTATATTCTTGTACATAGGAGCAGTATTATAGTAGTTATATTCTTGTACATAGGAGCAGTATTATAGTAGTTATATTCTTGTACATAGGAGCAGTATTATAGTAGTTATATTCTTGTACATAGGAGCAGTATTATAGTCGTTATATTCTTGTACATAGGAGCAGTATTATAGTAGTTATATTCTTGTACATAGGAGCAGTATTATAGTAGTTATATTCTTGTACATAGGAGCAGTATTATAGTCGTTATATTCTTGTACATAGGAGGCAGTATTATAGTAGTTATATTCTTGTACATAGGAGCAGTATTATAGTAGTTATATTCTTGTACATAGGAGCAGTATTATAGTAGTTATATTCTTGTACATAGGAGCAGTATTATAGTAGTTATATTCTTGTACATAGGAGCAGTATTATAGTAGTTATATTCTTGTACATAGGCAGTATTATAGTAGTTATATTCTTGTACATAGGAGCAGTATTATAGTAGTTATATTCTTGTACATAGGAGGTAGTATTATAGTAGTTATATTCTTGTACATAGGAGCAGTATTATAGTAGTTATATTCTTGTACATAGGAGGTAGTATTATAGTAGTTATATTCTTGTACATAGGAGCAGTATTATAGTAGTTATATTCTTGTACATAGGAGCAGTATTATAGTAGTTATATTCTTGTACATAGGGGCAGTATTATAGTAGTTATATTCTTGTACATAGGAGGCAGTATTATAGTAGTTATATTCTTGTACATAGGAGGCAGTATTATAGTAGTTATATTCTTATACATAGGAGGCAGTATTATAGTAGTTATATTCTTATACATAGGAGGCAGTATTATAGTAGTTATATTCTTATACATAGGAGCAGTATTATAGTAGTAATATTCTTGTACATAGGAGGCAGTATTATAGTAGTTATATTCTTGTACATAGGAGGCAGTATTATAGTAGTTATATTCTTGTACAAAGGAGCAGTATTATAGTAGTTATATTCTTGTACATAGGAGGCAGTATTATAGTAGTTATATTCTTGTACATAGGAGGCAGTATTATAGTAGTTATATTCTTGTACAAAGGAGCAGTATTATAGTAGTTATATTCTTGTACATAGGAGGCAGTATTATAGTAGTTATATTCTTGTACATAGGAGGCAGTATTATAGTAGTTATATTCTTGTACTTTGGGGTAGATAATAATTGTATATAAACATGTTTCAATGAATCCCTTCCCTTGCAGTGGTTGGAGTGGCATCCTTGTGCCCACGTGTTACTTTGTGGTACAGCAGATGGCAATACTTGGATGTGGAAAATACCCAGCGGAGAGTGTAAAACTTTTCAAGGTCCCAACTGCCCAGCTACCTGCGGACAGTTCTTACCGGATGGTGAGGTTGACTTGAGATGAAGACATTTGAGATTTCTGTTTTTCATGATTTTCTGTAGTTAGGTCTCTTATCTATATATTATATGCACTTGCAGCTCACTTTATCTGTTCCTGTTATGATTCACCACCAAAAATAAAATCTTAATTTTTTTTTTTCCCTTCTGAAGGCAAGAAAGCAGTAGTCGGCTATGAAGATGGAAGCGTGCGGATATGGGACCTTAAGCAGGGGACCACTGTGCACGTCTTGAAAGGTAAATTGGATATATCATTGTCCTGCAGCACTCCTAGTGGACAGTCTGTGAATTGCAGGATTTAAAGGGAACTCCTGGTTATGATTTCTGTTCATTGTCGTGCACAATTTTTTAATTTTTTTTTTTCTTCCGTTATGGAAGAACATTTGGTTCACACCGACATTATAACATCTTTTGATGATTGTTGTCTGGATGACTGATGTCCACTGTCCTTCTAGGTTCAGATGCTCATACAGGACCTTTAACATGTGTGTCCTCCAATGCTGACGGCAGCCTGATCCTCACCGGTTCTGTAGACTGCGACACCAAAATGGTGAACACGGCAACCGGGAAGGTGAGTCTTCCAGCTCATTGTCATAGAACAGTATGGAACAGAGGATGTATGGAGGCTTATGGAACAGAGGATGTAATTACAGACAACACCTCCATGTTTGTGTGGTTCAGTTTAATGGTGGGAATGGGGTCTTACAGGGGTTGTCTCGTGGGGACAGCTGATGTCTGTATGCAGAGCAGCTCTTGGCCGACTGTTCGTTAACTTCGTGGCCTCCTATTCATTTAAAGAAGTTGTCTCGCCATTAAATATTCATCTTACAGATCATATTTGCCATATACATGCATAAAGAACAACCCATACATAGTGTGTCATTCCTGGGTGGTCCCTTCACTTCATGTGGTGCCTCCTGGTGTTCATTTACTTACGTAGTATGGTGCCCCCTGGTGTACAGCAATGTGCATGTCCATCTTCTGGACTGCACTGGTGGTCACACATGCTCAGTCACTCTCCCCACAGCCAGGTCTCTGCATAATGATCCTCTGTTCACTCCTGGGCAGCCAATAGAAATAGTTTTCTTCTCTACTCGTCAGGGAAGGAGCAGCCTCCTCATTAGTATGGCAGTATAACTGAGAACACTGCTCCCAGGGATTGCTTTGTGAGCAAGCAAGTAGTATATATTTTTCCCTGTTCCAGACTCCATGGGACCATTATTATCTTTGCAGTGGCACTTACTGGAAACCATATTTATAGCTGCCAGAGAGGGGAAGGAGACTTACTGGGGACTATTATTATGGCTGCCAGAGGGAGAGGAAAGCTGACTGGAAGCTTACTGGGGACTATTATTATGGCTGCCAGAGGGAGAGTTGACAGGGAGCTTACTGAGGACCATATTTATGGCTTCTAGAGATTTGAAGAATAACTGGTGGTGAGCAGTAAGGCGAGTGAAAGAAGTATGAAGTATATGCATGCATGTTTAACCTCTTAAAGGGGTTGTCTGAGTTTTTTTTTTTTTTTTTTTGTTCTTTGTATGTTTCTAACTTGTCAGATATAACAACTTTCCCATATACTTTGTGCTTCTAAAGCTGCTGGTTTCTCAGATTTCACAGAGGGTCACATGACCTGTGATGTCAGCTTCTCTCCCTGCTCTGCTGATGTTTCGTGCACAAGCCTCAGAGATCAGATAACAGTCTGTACACGAGAAGTCACTGTGCTGGCCACGCCCCCTACACTGGTCCCTGTGCTGGCCACGCCCCCCTGCACTGCCCGGCTGCTATCTGCTCTCTCCCTAGATTCCTTCAGGTAAAACATTAACCCCTTCAGCCAGAACACACTTAGGGCTCAAGGCTTTACAACAGTAGCTGCAGGCAGTGAGGAGACAAATGCTGGGCACATGACCTGAGGAATTCTGCAAAGTATTTGCACAAGAAAGGCAGGTCATTGTACAGCTGGGACTTGTAGTACATACAACATGCTGCTGAGTATCCTAGCAGTCAGACATGTCACTCAGGGCCGGTCTTGTATTCACTCCCTTTGCAGAGCAGGGGGGGGAGGGGCAGAGATTGTTATTACTGCAGGTAAACAAAGGCCAGAAGAGAACCAGGGAAATGAGGAAATATAGAATTTTATTTTTTTTTTTGCCTAAAACTTGCTTAACTTAGTTGTATATTGCTGCCCATCAGATTTACAGGGCAACCCCTTTAACCCTTTCGCGCCCAGAGGTTTTTTCGGTTATGCATTTTCGTTTTGCGCTCCCTGCCTTCAAACAGCCATAACTCTTTTATTTTTCTGCTCACATAGCTGTATGAGGGCTTGTTTTTTGCGGGACAAGTTGTACTTTCCAACGCCACCATTTAATATTGCATACGGTGTAGTGGGAAGCGGGAAAAAAATTCCAAACCGGGTGAAATTACAAAGAAAACGCTATTCTGCTACAGTTCTACGGGTTTCTTATTTACAGCGTTCGATGTGCATTAAAACTGATCCGTTACTTTCATTCTACTGGTCAGTACGAATCCGGCAATACCTAATATGTATAGTTTTTTCCTGCGTTTTCATAGTGATAAAATAATTAGAAAGTTGCCCCTTTTTTTTTTTTTTTTTTTTTTTTCCTTGTCAAATCTTGACCCCTATAACTTTTTGGTATTTATGTGTACAGAGCTGTATGGGGGCTCATTTTTTGCGGGACGATCTGAAGTTTTTATTGATACCATTCTGGGGTGTGTATGACTTTTTGACCACTTTTTATTTAATTTTTTTTAGAAAAAAAAAAGCGACAAACGGCAAATCGCCATTTGGACGCTTTTTTCCGCCACACAATTCGCCGTATTGGAATTTTTTTTTTTATATTTTAAAAGTACGGGCGTTTTCGGTCACTGTGATACCCATGATGTCTATATTTATTGTTATTTAGGTATTTATTTTTTAATTATACGGAAAGGGGGTGATTTGAACTTTTATATCTTTTTTATTTTTTATATATTTTTTAACATTTTTTTTAAATTTTTTTTTTTACTATTTGAAAGCTCAAATATGGGCTTATATATTGTGGCTTTTTTTTTTTCTTTATGAGCAATTATGATTTTATAGACTCAGAAATCCATGAATTAGTGGCCATCTAGTGGCCAGAATAAGAATTGCACTTTTAAAACTGTAATCCTCACCAGCGAGGATTACAGTTTTCATATGGTGTACAGACACCCCGATTGGCCACATGGGGTGTCTGTACACCACCCGGAAGCGAATGCTTCCGGGTTGAGACGCAACTAGATGCCGTGATCACGTGTGATCACGGCATCTAAACTCCGAGGAAGACGCCGCCGATGGCGGTAAGTAGCGGCAAGTCTTTGCTGTTAGAAACAGCAGAGACTTGCCGGCCATGACGCCCGCCGCACTTGCGAGCGGGCGCCATGTGCCCGCATCGCCCCAGCGCCGTACATGTACGACGCTGGGCGCGAAGGGGTTAAGGACCTTGCCATTTTTCACCTTAAGGACCAGGCTGTTTTTTTGGAAACTTGACATGTCACTTTATGTGGTAATAACTTTGGAACGCTTTTACTTATCCAAGCCATTTTGAGCTTGTTTTCTTGTGACACATTGTACTTCATGATAATGGAAAATTTTAGTCGATATAATTCACCTTTATTAAAAAAAATCCAAAGTTTACCTAAAATTTGGAAAAATTAGCAATTTTCAAAATTTGAATTTATCTGTTTTTAAGGGCGATAGTGATACATCATATACGAGCTATTACTTTACATTTCCCATATGTCCACTTTCATATTTGCATCTTTTTGTAAATGTAACTTTATTTTTTAGGATGTTATAAGGCTTAGAATTTTAGAAGTACATTTTTAAGAATTTCCGAAACCCATTTTTTTAAGGACCACTTCAGTTATGAAGTCACTGTGGGGCTTACATAGTGGAAACCACCCATAAATGACCCCATCGTAGAAACTACACCCCTGAAGTTATTCAAAACTGCTTTTACAAACTTTGTTAACCCTTCAGTTGCTCCACAAGAATTAAAGGAAAAAGGAGATTAAATTTTTAAATTTCACTTTTTTGGCAGATTTATAATTCATTTTTTCCTGTAACACATCGAGTTAACAGCCAAATGATACTCAATATTTATTACCCTGATTCTGCAGTCCACAGAAACACCCCACATGTGGTCTTAAACTGCTGTATGGGCACGCGGCAGGGCGCAGAAGGAAAGAAGCGCAATATTGTTTTTGGAGGGCAGTTTTCACTGGGATAATTTTAAGTTGCCGTATGACATTAAAGGGTTGTCCGGTTCAGAGAAGAACCCGGACATACCTGCATTTCACCCAGGCAGCCTGCCTGAAGAGGACATCGGAGCATCTCATGCTCCGATGCCCCCCCCTTGCCCTGCGCTCTAGATCGCGCAGGGCAAGGTCTCTTGTTTTGTAAATACTCGCTGCCGGGCGGGGTACTTCCGCCCGGCAGTGAGTTCGGTGACGTCACCGGCCTTAATGGGCCGGCTTTAGCGCTGCCCTAGCCGTTTTACTGGCTAGGCAGCGCTGAAGCCTGTCCATCAGCCGCCGATGACGTCACCGACTCACTGCCGGGCGGAAGCCTCTGCCCGGCAGGGACTGGTACGTCACCGGAACCCGGCGAAATTCCTTTGCCCTGCGCTAATTAGCGCAGGGCAAAGGAGGGCATCGGAGCATAGGATGCTCCGATGCCCTCTTCAGGCGGCTGCCTGGGTGAAATTGCAGGTATGTCCGGGTTCTTCTCTGAACCCGGACAACCCCTTTAAAGACAGCCCATGATGCCCCCCTAGAGTAGAAACTCCAAAAAAGTGACCCCATTTTGGAAATTATAGGATAAGGTGACACTTTTATTGGTACTATTTTGTGGTATTTATGACTTTTGCTTGCTCTATATTATGCTTTTTGTGAGTCAAGGTAGCAAAAATAATGGCTATTCTGGCACAGTTTTTTTTTATTTTTTGTTTTTTACGCTGTTCACCTGACAGGTTAGATCATGTGCTATTTTTATAGAGTAGGTTGTTATGGAGGCGACAATATCAAATATGTCTACTTTTATTTTTCTTTTGTTTCAGCTTTACATGATAAAGCATTTTTTAAATAAATCATGTTTTTGTGTTTCTTTTTCTGACGACCATATTTTTTATTTTTCGGGCTATCATCTTATTTAGGGTCTCATTTTTTTGTGGCATGACGTGACTGGTACTATTTGGGGTACATACTACTTTATCATTTTGTATTACTCCTTTTGTGATGTATGGTGACAAAAAATGATTTTTTGGCACTTTTTTTTTTTTTTTTTTTTTTTTTTTATGGTTTTCACCTGACTGGGAAATTAATGTGAAATTTTTATAGAGCAGGTTGTTACGTACGTGGAGATACCTAATTTGTCTATTTTTTTTTTTTTTTATATTTATTTTGGTTTTACACAATAAAAGCATTTCTGAAACAAAAACAATCATCCTTTTATGTCTCCATTTTCTGAAAGCCGTATCATTTTTATTTTTTGACCGATTGTCTTAAGAAGGGTCTCATTTTTTTGTGGGATGAGATGACTGTTTGGTATTATTTTGGGGTAGATGTGACTTTTTTTTATCACTTGGTATTACACTTTATTATGTAAGGTGATAAAAATTGCTTTTTTGGCTCAGTTTTTATTTACATTTTTTTAACGGTGTTCACCGGACGGGTTAGCTCATGTGATATTTTTATACAGCAGGTTTGTTACGGATGCAGCAATACCTAATATGTCTGTTTTTTTTTAAAAAATATATTTTGGTTTTAAACAAAGCATTTTTTGAAAAAAAAAAAAAAAATGATGTTTTTAGGTCTGTTCTTGCACACTATAGGAAAAAGAGTCAGCCTCTCTGGTGGCCGGGAACGTGGGAGCTCACATAGGCTAGTGCCTTTTCCTATATTGTGCAAGCACGACCATCACTGATGGATTGCAGGGCGGTTGTAACCATGGAAACGAGCAGTGTATAATGTGATGGAAAAATGAATCCAGCCAGCAAAGGAACTTTTTGAACTCTTTGATCGCTTGGTATTACACTTTTTGAGATGAAAGGTGACAAAAAATGGCTTTTTTAGCGCAGTTTTTTTTTTCTTTTTTTCTTTTACGCTGTTGACCAGATGAGGTGGATCATGTGATATTTTTATAGAGCAGGTTTTTACGCATGCGGCGATACCGAATGTTGTTTTTTTTTTTTGTTTGTTTTTTTTATTGAAACTTTTTTCTTTTATTGTTAAAAACACTTTTTTATTTTACTTTTTTTTTACCTTTTACTTATGTCCCACTATGGGACTTCAACATTACAGGGTCTGATCCCTGTTTCAATGCAGCACAATAAATCTGTATTGTATCTGTAAGTACCTTTTTGGAACATGTAATGTGATCTTGGGGATAACCCTTTTAACTAACTTGCTTGTCATACCGCTTTCCGCCTCTAGTGGCTGCTACAGCCGATCAGAGCTGATCACTGGAGGTTTCTGTAAAGGTTTCTCCCACAATGAGCCGATCTCTTAGGCTCCGACTTGGGATTCCCAGGGATGCTTGTGTCACCGGCCGCCTCTTTCTCCTCCCTAGGTTGTCGGAGTCTTCCGGACAGAGAGTAATGTTTCCAAAGCCTCTAAGCGAGAAGAAGGCGAAGCGGAAACCAATTCGGTAGAGTCCGTGGGATTCTGCAGCGCGTAAGTGCTCAGCCATTGGCGGTATTCTGAGAGAATAAGGGGCGTCTATAGGGTGGTCATACACCCGCAACACAGAATTATGATCAGGACATCGATTATAATGCAGAAGGCGATGACTCATTACGGCGCACAAATGTCACGGCCGCGACCTCGCAGTAACTCATGGCAAATCACACTTTTGAACAGTGTCTGGAAAGGAGCTGCTGCCAATAGTCTGATAGACTGGAGAGAGATTGGCTTTTGGGTTGATGTAACCTTATGTGTAGCGGTGCTGTGTTTCACAATGTGTTTAGAGCACCCCTCTGTTATAAGTACCCAATGGTCTGTTCCACTATGGTGCAGTCATTTGGGGAGAGAAGCCATATATGCTGTGGAACAGACCACTGTATGCAGATATTGGAGGGGTGTTAATGTACAGGCACCGAATAGTCTTGAAATCCCGACAAAAGGATGAGTAATTCCATGCTGGGTTATCATAACATGAATAGAGATGGCCGCTCATTCATATGGGAGGGCACAGGACCCGTCTTATGATCGGCGGAGGTCCCAGCAGTTGGACTATGACCAATCGGGGACTTTTCACCTAATATGTGTATATATATATATGTATGAAAGGGTAGATGTGTGTGTGTGTGTGTGTATATATGTATATGTATATGTGTATATATATATATATATATATATATATATATATATATATATATACAGTACAGACCAAAAGTTTGGACACACCTTCTCATTCAAAGAGTTTTCTGTATTTTCATGACTATGAAAATTGTAGATTCACACTGAAGGCATCAAAACTATGAATTAACACATGTGGAATTATAGACTTAACAAAAAAGTGTGAAACAACTGAAAATATGTCTTATATTCTAGGTTCTTCAACGTAGCCACCTTTTGCTTTGATTACTGCTTTGCACACTCTTGGCATTCTCTTGATGAGCTTCAAGAGGTAGTCACCTGCAATGGTATTCCAACAGTCTTGAAGGAGTTCCCAGAGACGCTTAGCACTTGTTGACCCTTTTGTCTTCACTCTGCGGTCCAGCTCACCCCAAACCATCTCGATTGGTTTCAGGTCTGGTGACTGTGGAGACCAGGTCAAATAGCCCTTACACAGCCTGGAGGTGTGTTTGGGGTCATTGTCCTGTTGATAAATAAATGATGGTCCAACTAAACGCAAACCGGATAGAATAGCATGCCTCTGCAAGATGCTGTGGTAGCCATGCTGGTTCAGTATGTCTTCAATTTTGAATAAATCCCCAACAGTGTCACCAGCAAAGCACCCCCACACCATCACACCTCCTCCTCCATGCTTCACGGTGGGAACCAGGCATGTAGAGTCCATCCGATCACCTTTTCTGCGTCGCACAAAGACACGGTGGTTGGAACCAAAGATCTCAAATTTGGACTCATCAGACCAAACCACAGATTTCCACTGGTCTAATGTCCATTCCTTGTGTTCTTTAGCCCAAACAAGTCTCTTCTGCTTGTTGCCTGTCCTTAGCAGTGGTTTCCACCATGAAGGCCTGCTGCACACAGTCTCCTCTTACCAGTTGTTGTAGAGATGTGTCTGCTGCTAGAACTCTGTGTGGCATTGACCTGGTCTCTAATCTGAGCTGCTATTAACCTGCGATTTCTGAGGCTGGTGACTCGGATGAACTTATCCTCTGCAGCAGAGGTGACTCTTGGTCTTTCTTTCCTGGGGCGGTCCTCATGTGAGCCAGTTTCTTTGTAGCGCTTGATGGTTTTTGTGACTGCACTTGGGGACACTTAAAGTTTTCCTAATTTTTTGGACTGACTGACCTTCATTTTTTAAAGTAATGATGGCCACTCGTTTTTCTTTACTTAGCTGCTTTTTTCTTGCCATAAAACAAATTCGAACAGTCTATTCAGTAGGATCAGCTGTGTATCCACCTGACTTTTGCCCAACACAACTCATGGTCCCAACCCCATTTATAAGGCAAGAAATCTCACTTATTAAACCTGACAGGGCACACCTGTGAAGTGAAAACCATTTCAGGTGACTACCTCTTGAAGCTCATCAAGAGAATGCCAAGAGTGTGCAAAGCAGTAATCAAAGCAAAAGGTGGCTACTTTGAAGAACCTAGAATATAAGACATATTTTCAGTTGTTTCACACTTTTTTGTTAAGTATATAATTCCACACGTGTTAATTCATAGTTTTGATGCCTTCAGTGTGAATCTACAATTTACATAGTCATGAAAATACAGAAAACTCTTTGAATGAGAAGGTGTGTCCAAACTTTTGGTCTGTACTGTATATATATATATATATATATATATATATATATATATCTCTTTTGAGCATGTTGTGTCCTTTTAGTCTCCCCCTGGCCGCGGTCGGTTACCTGGATGGAACTCTGGCAGTTTATGACATTTCTACGCAGACTCTACGTCACCGGTGTCAACATGAAGTGAGTGATCTCTGACTACCCGTCCTGTGTTACTGGTGTGGAGCTCCAAATCCCTTGCAGAGACATGAACTGGAGCAGCCACTAGAGGGAGCTCTCTGTGATGTGTAGGGAGCTCCCTGTAGTGGTGGCAACAGGCAGCCGAACTTTGTATTTTAAAGAGGACCTCTTCCCGCTCCTGTCATGTCTGTTTTAATAACTTCATGCTTTCCCCATGTAATAACAATTCTGGAGCCTCTATTCTTATGTCTCTGTTGTACCATTCCTTTATTATTCCTGCTATAAGTTATGTATGAATCGCTAGCAGTCTGCAGTAAGGGTACAGAGGGGAGGTAACCAGTTGGGGGCGTGTCCCTGCACAGTCTAACAATGGCAGCACTGATTGGACAGAGTGAGTCTGTGCAGGGACACACCCCCAACTGGTTACCACCCCTCTGTACCCTTACTGCAGACTGCTAGCGATTCATACATAACTTCTAGCAGGAATAATAAAGGAATGGTACAACATAGAGACATAAGAATAGATGCTCCAGAATTGTTATTACATGGGGAAAGCATGAAGCTATTAAACCAGACATGTCAGGAGCGGGGAGAGGTCCTCTTTAAATCTATCTCTATGTAAGGGGATTTGGAGCTCTGTGTCACATACCCGTGCTGACATCACAGGTACCTCAGTCATGTGATGTAACCGCATCGTCCGGTGCATTAGCTAGGCTCTCCTTACGTTGTGTTTGGCCCATATCTCTGACATAGGTCCTCCCCCAAGGATTCCTATATGCATAGCGAAGCTGCCGGGCTCCGTGTCTTCATGTTATGTGACCCTAATGTACTATAAATGGGGTGAGGATGGGTGTAACGTCCGTCCCTCTCTGTTCTGTAGTCCGGCATCGTGCAGCTCCTTTGGGAGGACAACTCTCCTGTGGTCTACACTTGCAGCTTGGACGGGGCCGTCAGGCTGTGGGACTCTCGATCGGGAAAAATGATCAGCGAGTACTGCGGCCACACCGCCGAGATTCTGGACTTTGCACTTAACAAGTGAGTATTTAATCTACTGTGCTGACATCTAGTGGCCAAAACGCTACAGTGCAGACAAGAACGGCTCGCTTTACAGCCTGCAGTAAAACTGAATGTTAACCCTAGTGATTAAGATCTGTAGTTCTGCCTCAGGTAACACACAGAGGATGCAAGTAGGCATAGAGCAGAGCCGTGGTGGGTGTGGTTATCAGGGAAGGGTTGGTGATGTCACATACTGAGGGGTGGGGCTATCCAGGCTGGACTGATGATGTCACTGCCCGTTTCAGGTTCTGTAGAGCTCGACATGACACAATAACATTGTTTCTTCTTGATGTTCTCCTCTGTTTCAGAGACGCTTCCATCGTGGTAACTGCCTCTGGGGATCACAAGGCGAAAGTATTCTGCGTGCAGAGACCCGACCGTTAGACGCGCTCGCCCCCGCACTCTGTAAAGCGCACACCCCCCCATCCCAGTTCTGTTCTGTGTGGATGCGTTTTACTTGCTACTGACAATTCCTTCTGTATATAGGTGGATATAAACTCGTACGAGGGGGTCGCGTGTATCCATCCTTCACACTGTCTTCGAGGGATTTTTTATTTTTTTTGGGGTGGGTGGGGGCGAGAAGGAAAAAGTTGTAGATAGTATGAATTCTTGGTTACAAGCCATGACTTAAGTGGCGTCCAGTACTGAGCAGACGGCGGACATCTCATAAACGCGTGCGTAGATCAAGATGGCCGCCACCCTGCGTGAGAATTAAGTGATAATTTCAGTCGTTAATTTCTTAGAAAGTCTGAGTTAACTGGATTAATATGGGGACAAAAAAAAAATATATATAATTTTTTTAAAAAACTAATTTACCCAAAGTGTGACGACCAGGATAGAGGCTGTGTTTTTATTATAATTTTTTTTTTTTTTTTTTTTTTTTTTTTTTACATGTAAGGGCTCGTCGTAAAGTCGCTTTTGCATTTATAAGGCTTGGCGTTCAGAAAAAAAAATATATCTAATAATGATAAATATATGTATAATGTGTAAATCGATATATAACTCGCCTATAGGAATCTTCAGGAACCGCTGCTGGGAATGTTTACTGAATAGAACGTGAAAAACGCGCGTTACCTTTAAAGGGGTCCTCTCACTTCAGTAAGTGGCATTTATCATGTAGAGAAAGTTAATACAAGGCACTTACTAATGTATTGTGATTCTCCATATTGCTTCCTTTGCTGGCTGGATTCATTTTTCCTTCACATTATACACTGCTCGTTTCCATGGTTACGACCACCCTGCAATCCATCGGGGGTGGTCGTGCTTGCACACTATAGGAAAAAGAGTCAGCCTCTCTGGTGGCCGGGAACGTGGGAGCGCACATAGGCTGGTGCTTTTTCCTTTTTTGTGCAAGCACGACCACCACTGATGGATTGCAGGGTGGTCGTAACCATGGAAACCAGCAGTGTATAATGTGATGGAAAAATGAATCCAGCCAGCAGAGGAAGCAATATGGAGAATCACAATACATTAGTAAGTGGCTTGTAGTAACTTTCTCTACATAATAAATGCCACTTATTGAAGTGAGAGGACCCCTTTAATAAATTCACTGCAGCCTTGTTATTTAAAGGGGTTGGCCCATAAAAAATATATATCATGTGGGGGGGGTCTGACTGTTGTGTCGCTCACTGATCACAAGTACGGGGGCTATCCTGTGTGCGTACAGCCGTAATGCGCATGCGCGTCCACCATTCCAATCACTGTCTATGGGCGCATGCGCGGCTATCTTCTATAGGATAGACCGGAGCAGTGGGGACCCTGTTCTCATGATCAGCAGTGAGATAACGTTGTGCGTTAGCCAACCCCTTTGAGTGCCAGCTGCCTGGGCCGGCATAGTATAATACATAATCAGATGCCTTCTCTGCGGTATATGTTCTCCAACAATTTACCCCCTTCCTCCAAAATGGCGGCCTGTACAGAGTAGGCTGCCGGTGGCGGGATCTCGTACCTCAAGCGGTCTAATGATACGGACTTTCCAGCCCGCAGTGTAAGCCGGTTATCTTTCCCCCTGTGATCAGAGCGTGCCTTAGTGCGCCTCGAAATCTCCTTCTACAGTGGCCTTTACTCTCCTCCCCCCCCCCCGATGAGGCCGTGATCTCCGCGCGGAGCGATGAGCTCGTCCGATTATTTATACGACTTGTATTACTATGCGTGAATGATGCTGTAGACAATTAAAGAGAAAGCTTTCATACACCGGACGTTCAGTTGTCGTTATTTTTAACTTTTTTTTTTTTGTTAATTGTTTGGCCGCTCCGATAACCGTACTTTAGAGCATTGGTTAATTAGGCCTATGGAAGGGAAGTTTTTGGAAAAGATTGGTGTCTGTTTTATTGATATCAATATTCCTTAAAGGGGTATTCTCATCTTAGACAATGGGGGCATATCGCTAGGAGATGCCCCCATTGTCTCATAGGTGCGGGTCCCACTGCTGGGACAGGCACCCATATTGAGATCGGAGGGGAGAGTGCTGTGCCTGGAGGACCACAGCTCCCATAGAAATGAATGAGGGCGCACTGCGCATGCGCAGCCACCGCTCCCATTCATTTCTATGTAGCCGACGGAAATAGCCGACCCAGCCCCATAGAAATGAATGGAGGGCGGCTGTGCATGCGCAGTGCGACCTCCTTCAGTTTGGGGGCTCCGTTCTTGATATAGGTGCGGGCACCTATAAGACAATGGGGGCATATCCGAGCGATATGGCCCCATTGTCTAAGATGAGAATAACCCTTTAATTTTTCTTTTTTGAAAAAAAAAAAAATTGCAACAAACTTGCTACAACATTGATAACTAATGCAGCGTGCTCCTGTGCTGCTTCCCTGCTGCTCCACTGCAGTAAGAGAGATACAATAGAATGTAACAAAATAACAAAAATAAACACAAAATCGCAAAGTAAATAAAACAAACTATAAGAAGAAAATGGAGCGATTCTAGTGAAAGCTGTTTTTTGTTCAATGCATTTTCCTGGTAAAAATAAGCCGAATGCTACGTTCATTTCAACCAAAAATGACTCCTAAAGAATCTACAATTTGTGTTGGATAATGGCGTTTTATGTATGATAATAGTATAGATGTAAATGTCCGGCCTCGTCTACTCTGACATAGATGAGGCCTCGTTCACACGTCAGTGATTTCCATCAGTGGTTTTGAGCCAAAACCAGGTGCGGGTCTAAACACAGGACAGGAGCAGATCCTTCCCTTATACCTTATCTCTGTGGAGGCTCCAATCACTGATGAAAATTGGAAATCACTGACGTTTAAATGAGGCTTAAAGGGGTCCTCTCACTTCAGTAAGTGACATTTATCATGTAGAGGAAGTTAATACAAGGCACTTACTAATGTATTGTGATTCTCCATATTGCTTCCTTTGCTGGCTGGATTCATTTTTCCATCACATTATACACTGCTCGTTTCCATGGTTACGACCACCCTACAATCCATCAGTGGAGGTCGTGCTTGCACACTATAGGATAAAGCGTCAGCCTCTCTGGTGGCCGGGACCATGGGGGCGCACATAAGCTGGTGATTTTTCCTGTATTGTGCAAGCACGACCACCACTGATGGATTGCAGGGTGGTCGTAACCATGGAAACGAGCAGTGTATAATTGATAGAAAAATGAATCCAGCCAGCAAAGGAAGCAATATGGAGAATCACAATACATTAGTAAGTGGCTTGTATTAACTTCCTCTACATGATAAATGATATTTGCTGACGTGAGACGACCCCTGTAAGGCTGTAGGATATTTTATCATGGCCTTTACATATTATGTGACAATAGTTAAAACTTTTTGCCCGAACCGATTTTGTGTTTTTTATGCTATACATATTTACATATTTACTATAATTTATGCCAGAAACGAGGTAAATTATAGCAGAAACCTGTGAGCAGGCCTGGATTTACTTTTCAGGTGCACAGATTGCTAAAAGATGCACCAGATTTTTTATTTTTTTTTTAAACAGCCTGTTCTAGGTATTTTAATAAAAAAAAGCAGAAAAACAAGTACAAAATGACACTAAATAAACCCAAAACAGTTTTGTTTTTTATATGAAGGAGGCCCCAAAAAAACAGAAAGTAAACCCGGAGTCTTCACACAGGAAGATCAGATGAGGAGATTAGATTTTCTAAGTTTACATTTCCTCTCAAATCTTTTTTTTTTTTTGGCACTTTCTCTAATTCCCTAGGTCGGTGCAGTTTGCATCAGAGGCAATTTTGGGTAAACAGTGAAAAACATCAGAATCATTTTGTAGATACATTTCCCCCTCAGATGTGCAACAACCACAACCCCCAGCGGACTGAGAAGAAGGTAGTTTGGGAAATTCACGGACGGCCGCACGTCTTGGTTTGAAACATTTTGTGCAAAACTATTACACCGGGCAGGACGCAAGGATTCGAAGGGCAGTAAAAGGGGGCGTGCCCCTCTCTGGACCCTCCTCTGAGCAGAACCAATTGAGAACTTTGCCAGGGGCCCACGGTTATCCGTGCTGCCCGATATCATGATGTCATCACTTTATATCCCACTCTGATACGGAACCGAACGAGAAGTCACTTGTCATGGCCAGACAGGGGAACGGATCTTCCAAACTGCGGCGTCCATACAGGCGAACTATGGAAATTTTGGTGAATCTGGAAATGCATCCCCGTGGTGGTCATGGCGGCCATTGTTGGCTGTCACCCGGCTTTCTCAGAAACTGGAGATATAATCTATGAATCGGACATTAGAAGACGGTCAGTAAGCTTGTGTGACACTTTATCTATTCAGGATTCAGCCACTGGGTGGCGCTGTTCTGTTGGTATCTATAGACCAGTGATCTGTAACTAGAGGCTCTCCAGCTGAAGTGTGTGGTACTACAAGTCCCAGCATGACATAAAGAGCTGCAGACTGTCACTTAGCTGCGTGAATCTATGGTTTCACAACAGGTGGAGAGTTACAGGTTGAAGCCTCTGGACCTGGATGAGGGCAGAGCCACACTTTATATATAATTACTGTATACTGAGGCGGTCACTTGGTTCCGTTATTGTGGGAGCCTCTATTGTTCCCCTTCTGCTCGTAATCTCCCCCATAATGTGCACCCAGATATCTGCCCTCCTGATGGGGGAGCGTCTATCACCATGTATCATGGATGGGGGTCAGTATAGGATGTAAGGGGAGAGACCACAAATATAACGTATCCTCTGCAACGCATACAATGTAGTGCTGAGCTGTGTATCTAATCCTGCCGCGTGGGATACCTTCTGCTGAGCTGTGTATCTAATACTATCATGTGTGATACTGTCTGATGAGCTGTGTATCTAATCCTATCATGTGTGATACTGTCTGATGAGCTGTGTATCTAATCCTATTATGTGTGATACTGTCTGCTGAGCTGTGTATCTAATCCATCATGTGTGATACTGTCTGATGAGCTGTGTATCTAATTATATCCTGTGTGATACTGTCTGCTGAGCTGTGTATCTAATCATGTCCTGTGTGATACTGTCTGCTGAGCTGTGTATCTAATCATGTCCTGTGTGATACTGTCTGCTGAGCTGTGTATCTAATCCTATCATGTGTGATACTGTCTGATGAGCTGTGTATCTAATCCTATTATGTATAATACGGTCTGCTGAGCTGTGTATCTAATCTGGTCCCGTGTGATACTGTCGGCTGAGAGGTCTATCTAATCCTATTATGTATAATACTGTCTGCTGAGCTGTGTATCTAATCCTGTCATGTGTGATACTGTCTGATGAGCTGTGTATCTAATCCTGTCATGTGTGATACTGTCTGATGAGCTGTGTATCTAATCCTATTATGTATAATACTGTCTGCTGAGCTGTGTATCTAATCCTGTCATGTGTGATACTGTCTGATGAGCTGTGTATCTAATCCTGTCATGTGTGATACTGTCTGATGAGCTGTGTATCTAATCCTATTATGTATAATACTGTCTGCTGAGCTGTGTATCTAATCCTGTCATGTGTGATACTGTCTGCTGAGCTGTGTATCTAATCCCGATACGTGTGATATTGTCTGCAGAGTTGTGTATCTAATCCTGTCATGTGGGATACTGTCTGGTGAGCTATGTATCTAAGCCTATCATGTGTCGTACTGTCTCCTGAGTTGTGTATCTAAGCCTATGATATGTGATACTGTCTCAGAGGACCAGACAACACGATGCTCCTAGAAATTGCTTTATACACCCACTCCACATCACCGTATAACTAACGATGTATTTAGATACATTAGCTCAGCAGACAGTATCACACATGATATGCTTAGATACAGTTCACAGCTGACAGTATCACACATGACAGGCTTGTATACATCAGCTCAGCAGCACACTCACAGATGATATGCTTAGATACGCCACTTGGAATACAGTATTATGCATGATAGGCTTAGATACACAGTCAGCAGACAATATCACACATGATAGGCTTAGATACATCAGCTCAGCAGACAGTATCACACAGGATAGGATTAGGTACACTAAGTCAGCAGACAATATCACACATGATAGGCTTAGATACACCAAGTCAACAGACAGTATTACACATGATAGGCTTAGATACATAAGCTCAGCAGACAGTATTACACATGATAGGATTAGATGCAGCATCTTTGTAGACAGTATCACATGGTAGGCTTGGGTACACCACGCAGCGGACAGTATGACATACGATAGGATTAGATACGTCAGCTCAGCAGACTCGCTCACATATAATAGGCTTAGATCCACCCCTTGGCAGACAGTATCACACATGGTAGGCTTAGATACACCAGCTCTGCAGCACACCATCCCCGCACATCATTTTAGCTTGCTGATTTGTGGGTTTCCTCTTCTCTTGGTGATGTGTCTTCTGTTGCAGCCGGAGTCGGGGGAGGGACAGGAGGACATCGCAGGACGTCCCCTCAATCCTGAAGACAGAAGTCATCTCTGACCGGATCACTCCCACCGCAGAGCGGATCCAGAGGACGCAGAGTTCAGACGCCCCCGGAGATTACCTGCATCCTCCATCCAGGTACAGGGACACTCGCAGCCTGTGAACTGTAAGTCTTCTGTGTTGGATGAGGTCAGAGACTGGTGTAGCAGAGCTGAGTTTGTCATTGGATTTGTTTGTACGATGTGTACTTCTGCTTTGTCACAATGTAACATAAGACAGTAACTTTACTCGCAGTCCTATGTAAAAACATACGCTTGTAATATCACCAACAAGGTGGACACGAACAAGCTCAGCTCTGCTACATCTGCGTTTCTCTATCGCTTAGATGGCTGTTGGTATTACGAGGTTTCCTGCTCAGTAAGACTTGTGCCGCACACTTGGTGATCTGTACGGCTGCGGGGGCGATAACGGGATGAAACTTGGTGTCTGTATAACTTATATACGTTGTGTTTCCATTTCTTGTCGTTTCCAAAAAATCTGCTTGCTGTCAGGGAATTGTGAGCCTTCTTACTTGTATTCAGTCAGCTGAAGGTTTGTTACAATGTATCAGTGCAGGAAATCCCCAGCGACAAGGACATTTCCATTTAGGCCTCATGCACAGGAACGTATTTTCTTTCCATGTCCGTTCCGTTTTTTGTTTTTTTTGCGGACCGTATGTGGAACCATTCATTTCAATGGGTCTGCAAAAAAAAAACGGAAGTTTTCTATGTGCATTCCGTTTCCGTTTTTACGTTCCGCAAAGAAAAAATAACATGTCCTATTAATGTCCGCATTACAGAGAAGGATAGGACTTTTCTATTAGGGGCCGGCTGTTCCGTTCCGCAAAATACGGAAGGCACACGGACGTCATCCTTTTTTTTTTTTGCAGACCGCAAAATACATACGGTCGTGTGCATGAGCCCTTACTGGCAGCAAGCAGAGATCTTGAAAGTATATTAGAACGGTTCAGAACTTCTCCTTCGACAATGATTAAAGGGGTTCTCTGCAGGATCGGTGATGAGTATTGTTTTCCTGGGGGTCTGACCACTGGGGCCCTCAGGATCAAGGGGTCCCGAGTCTGTTCTCTGAATAGAGCGGCAGTCGGTCCACTGACAGCAGCCATCGCAGTGAATAGAGCGGTGCACCGACATGTGCACTACTGCTGCATTCAGGGGGGGGGGGGGGGCTCAGGGACCCTCATTCTCAGGATCATGGGGTGTCCCAGTGGTAACACCTTCCAATATTGATCACCTACCCTATAGATACCCCTTTAAGCTTTCACAGATGACTGTACTGGCCCTTTAATTGCTCTGCCCGCCCCCTGGTATCATCACCACCACCAGGAGTATCTATTAGGTACAGTAGTCCATACTGGTAATTTAGAGTAACTTATTTGCCTTGTATATTAGACATTTTCTATATTTCACTATAATATTAAAGGGGTTAATATTGGGGGTCTTCTGTTCAGGACCCTCCTTTCTTAGCTGGAGTAGAGAGCGTTGCTCTGGAGGACCCGTCCTGTCCTACTTTACATAGACAACCCATAGATTTGAATGGACGCTGTGTAATTCTTCATTTCTCCTGTGGGGGCGCTGCAGGGAAACTGAGCACTAACCTCCATGTATCCCCACAGATTACAGTCGATCGCTGGGGGTCCTGGCAGGAGGACGCTTTGTGGTCCGCTTATTGTCAAGGGGCCCTTTTAACAATTTGAGATTGTCCAAAGCAGAGAACCCCTTTCATTTTAACATATCCCCTTCTGTGTGGCGGTCATGTCCGGGGAATGGGCGTTATCGCCTGTGTTCTGCGGTATTGAACTGGTGATGCAGGAAGCTGTTATCAGTACGTCATCCGAAACATGTAAAACTGAGGTAAGATCCAGTCTTTATCAGGTCCCGACAGTTGCTGGATTATCAGATATTCTGGATTACTGGAGGGTCAGAGGGAAAAGGTAGGTATGAGATCTCAGGAGGCTCAGTATCTCACCTCAGTCATGTTAGGTTTCATATTACCCTGCAGTTCTTAAAGGGGATGTCCAGCAACATAGCTGCTTTCAACAGCGCCACACCTATCTGCAGGCTGCATATGGTATTACACCTCACTTTCATCTTCTTCAGTGGAGCTGCAATACCAGACACAACCCGTGGACTGGTGTGGTGCCGTTTCTGCAAGAAAGCAGCCATGTTTTTCTAATCGTGGATCCCTTTAAAGTGCTATTTCAAGGACTTTAAAGGGGTATTCCGGTTATAGAAAGTATAATAATATATAGTATAAAATAAGTCTGTGTTTCAATTCTTCCCAATTCACATGATCTCTGCTTGCTGAAACCTGTACAGACCTAATCCTTCTCACAGCTGAGGGTTTGTTACCATTGCACCCAGTCTGATACATGTTACTTGCCTTGATACATTGTAACAAGCTATTATTACAGCAGAGATGTGTATAACTCAGAGGATTGCCTAGACTGGATACAGCTGTAACAAATCCTCAGCTGTGAGCAGTTGTAGGTTTTCAGCTTCCGGATGTCTACATTGTTTCCACATTCTCTAGGAGGAAGCAGAGATCTTGAAACTGGTGAAGAACTGAGACACAGAGTCTATTGGAAAGTGGCAGAAGTGATTGTTACACAAGGTTTAACGCCATTTCTTCACCTCCTACGGCTGCGCCCCGGGTGATATCGAGCTTGTCCGAAAACTGCCCGACAATGTCAGGGAATCGCACAAGTAGCAATTCCATAACAGGTATCTGTAACTGAGATCATGGAACGATTTGACGATGATGAGATATAAACCGGAGAAGTGATAAAGTCCACAGCAGATAACAATCGTAAATCTTCGTCCTGTCCCGGCTCCTCTCCTTCCCACACTGACCCTGATGTGGCGGGAGGAGACGTGAGCCGTCCAGTGCAGTATGGATCCACCATGAAGAAAGTTTATTTCATTGTGCTGGGTAAGTGCTTGGACTAGGTTTAGGTTGGAGCAGCAGAGCGCAGCGCTCCTCTGCCTCATCAGGTAATACACATAGTCAGTGCTCATGGGCAACCCTATGAGAAGCCTGCAGGGCAGAGGGAGTCTCACATATACTGCCCTCTGCAGAATACAAGCTGCCATTTCCAGGCATCCTCTGCAGAATACAAGCTGCCATTCCCAGGTAGCCTCTTTAGAATACACGCTGCCGTTTCCAGGTACTTTCTGCAGAATACAAGCTGGCATTTCTAGACAGCCTTGCAGAATACAAGCTGCCATTTCCATGCATCCTATGCAGAATACAAGCTGTTATTTCCATGCAGCCTATGCAGAATACAAGCTGTTATTTCAAGGTAGCCTCTGCAGAATACAAGCTGCCATTTCCAGGCAGTCTCTTCAGAATACAAGCTGCCATTTCCAGGCAGCCTCTACAGAATACAAGCTGCCATTTACAGGTAGCCTCTGCAGAATACAACTGCCATTTCCAGGTAGCCTCTGCAGAATACAAGCTGCCATTTACAGGTAGCCTCTGCAGAATACATGCTGCCATTTCCAGGTAGCCTCTGCAGAATACATGCTGCCAATTCCAGACAGCCCCTTGTATTGTGAGCTATAAGAGCTGCTGTGGGAAAAAGACAACCTCGGGGAGAGAATTCTATAAGAATCCCAGACATTTTCTGTAACTTTCTAGTATTCTTTTTCTTTGTGTTCCTGTTCCTTCAACTTTTAAGATCTCTGCTTTATGTCAGTGAATAAAAACATGCATTAATTTGAAAATTGAAATTTTTGAGTCACAGCTGAGAGTTTGCTACACTATATCTCTGTGGTTTTAACAGTCTGATATCAAGACTGATACACTGCAGCAAACCTTCAGAAACATTAGGTATGGATGAGTTTTCAATCTCTGGAGGTAATCACGAATGTTCTCATTCACTGACGGTAAGCATAGATCTTGACTACGGCTAGGAACTGCGACACAGAGTCACAGGACAGAGACTTGTGCTGTGGATTGAGGCTCACACAGTTACACAAATCTCTATCCTCTGACTTTGGGCTGCAGATCCCAGCCATTTTCAATATCTGTTGTTGCTGTCATTGAAAGGGGAACATTCTTGGCTACAGAGACTGAAGTCCTATCCTGGTCCTTCATTTCTCTCAGCTGAGGGTTTGCTACAATTGTATCCAGCCTATACAATCCTCTGTGAACTAAGCACATTGGAAGCCCAGATCTCTCTGCTGTCCTGATAGTTTGCTACAATGTATCAGTCTAACTACCGAGCTGTTTTCTTACTGACTAGACTGGATACAACTGTAACAAACCCTCAGTGATGAGAAGTGTTAGGTCTCTATAGGTTATCAGTCTGAATGTTTTGAACCCCAAATCTTGGAAATGATGAAAAACTGAAACAGAAAATATGTTACAAAATTGCAGAACTTTATACAAAATTTACATAAAACCAGAAAATTCTTAAACGTTAAATGGCATCTGTCAGCAGTTTTGTACCTATGACACTGGCTGACCTGTTACATGTGCACTTGGCAGCTGAAGGCATCTGTGTTGGTCCCATGTTCATATGTGTCCGCATTACTGAAAAATGATGTTTTAATATATGCAAATGAGCCTCTAGGAGCAACGGGGGCGTTACCATTACACCTAGAGGATCAGTTCTCTCTGCAATTCTTCTGCACTTTGATTGACAGGACCAGGCATGATGACGTTTTCACTGCCTGGCCCTATCAGTCAAAGTGGAGAGGGCGCAAGCATAGCCTCTAGGTGTAATGGTAACGCCCCCGTTGCTCCTAGAGGCTCATTTGCATATATTAAAACAACATTTTTCTCAGTAATGCGGACGCATATGAACATGGGACCAACACAGATGCCTTCAGCTGCCAAGTGCACATGTAACAGGTCAGCCAGTGTCATAGGTACAAAACTGCTGACAGATGCCCTTTAAGTTAGATCATTTTCAGGATTATTTCTGCACTCGAAGCCTGTCGGGGCATGCTGGGAGTTGTAGTTTTGCAACAGGTGGAATTGGAGAACATTTAACAAAACCGCAATAATAATTGCGTGCGCTCTTTGTGCCGCGGCTTCGTGTGACGTGGCCTCCGTGAATACAGCCCGCCGCGCTCAACATCCAGTTTTAGCAGTTTTGGGCTGGAAGTTAGTTATTTGCTGTGCGGTTTCCAGCTTGCCCGCGTGTTTACCTTTCTTTTATAAGTAATAAATCTGTTTGCAAATCGGTTTAGCCGGGAAGCGGCATTCTTACGGACGCCTGGAAACTGTATTTACCCTCCCAATGAATCTGCGCCATTTTCTGCATGTTACCAGATATTGCTACATCTCGCCTTACACCCCGGGAGCGCCACTCTATAGGGAAGTTAAACATTAAGCCGCCTCCTGTCACACCTCATTACTCCCATCTGACCCTACAGCATCGCTGCCGAATTTATGGAAAATCCCGGCACCGAGACGTTCCTGCGGCCACTGCCAGTAATTACGTCATGATGAAATGTTCTAACGTTGCATTATAGTGCAGTATGTCCTAGGCTTAGATACATTGTCTCAGCAAACCGTATCACACATGATAGGGTTAGATACCCAGCTGGGCAGACCGTATAACATCATCTTAGATACACAGCTCAGCGCACAGTATCGCACATTATAGGATTAGATACACAGCTCAGCACACAGTATCGCACGTTATAGGATTAGATACACAGCTCAGCACACAGTATCGCACGTTATAGGATTAGATACACAGCTCAGCGCACAGTATCGCACATTATAGGATTAGATACACAGCTCAGCGCACAGTATCGCACGTTATAGGATTAGATACACAGCTCAGCGCACCGTATTGCACGTTATAGGATTAGATACACAGCTCAGCGCACAGTATCGCACGTTATAGGATTAGATACACAGCTCAGCACACAGTATCGCACATTATAGGATTAGATACACAGCTCAGCGCACAGTATCGCACGTTATAGGATTAGATACACAGCTCAGCGCACAGTATCGCACGTTATAGGATTAGATACACAGCTCAGCAGACAGTATCGCACGTTATAGGATTAGATACACAGCTCAGCAGACAGTATCGCACGTTATAGGATTAGATACACAGCTCAGCAGACAGTATCGCACGTTATAGGATTAGATACACAGCTCAGCGCACAGTATCGCACGTTATAGGATTAGATACACAGCTCAGCACACGTTATAGGATTAGATACACAGCCTCAGCAGACAGTATCGCACATTATAGGATTAGATACACAGCTCAGCAGACAGTATCGCACGTTATAGGATTAGATACACAGCTCAGCGCACAGTATCGCACGTTATAGGATTAGATACACAGCTCCAGCGCACAGTATCGCAGGTTATAGGATTAGATACACAGCTCAGCGCACAGTATCGCACGTTATAGGATTAGATACACAGCATCGCACATTATAGGATTAGATACACAGCTCAGCAGACAGTATCGCACGTTATAGGATTAGATACACAGCTCAGCACACATTATAGGATTAGATACACAGCTCAGCAGACAGTATCGCACATTATAGGATTAGATACACAGCTCAGCAGACAGTATCGCACGTTATAGGATTAGATACACAGCTCAGCGCACAGTATCGCACGTTATAGGATTAGATACACAGCTCAGCGCACAGTATCGCAGGTTATAGGATTAGATACACAGCTCAGCGCACAGTATCGCACGTTATAGGATTAGATACACAGCATCGCACATTATAGGATTAGATACACAGCTCAGCAGACAGTATCGCACGTTATAGGATTAGATACACAGCTCAGCACACATTATAGGATTAGATACACAGCTCAGCAGACAGTATCGCACATTATAGGATTAGATACACAGCTCAGCAGACAGTATCGCACGTTATAGGATTAGATACACAGCTCAGCGCACAGTATCGCACGTTATAGGATTAGATACACAGCTCAGCGCACAGTATCGCACGTTATAGGATTAGATACACAGCTCAGCGCACAGTATCGCACGTTATAGGATTAGATACACAGCATCGCACATTATAGGATTAGATACACAGCTCAGCAGACAGTATCGCACATTATAGGATTAGATACACAGCTCAGCACACAGTATCGCACGTTATAGGATTAGATACACAGCTCAGCGCACAGTATCGCACATTATAGGATTAGATACACAGCTCAGCACACAGTATCGCACGTTATAGGATTAGATACACAGCTCAGCACACAGTATCGCACATTATAGGATTAGATACACAGCTCAGCAGACAGTATCGCACATTATAGGATTAGATACACAGCTCAGCACACAGTATCGCACGTTATAGGATTAGATACACAGCTCAGCACACAGTATCGCACGTTATAGGATTAGATACACAGCTCAGCGCACAGTATCGCACGTTATAGGATTAGATACACAGCTCAGCGCACAGTATCGCACGTTATAGGATTAGATACACAGCTCCGCGCACAGTATCGCACGTTATAGGATTAGATACACAGCTCAGCACACAGTATCGCACGTTATAGGATTAGATACACAGCTCAACAGACAGTGTCGCACGTTATAGGATTAGATACACAGCTCAGCGCACAGTATCGCACGTTATAGGATTAGATACACAGCTCAGCGCACAGTATCGCACGTTATAGGATTAGATACACAGCTCAGCGCACAGTATCGCACGTTATAGGATTAGATACACAGCTCAGCTCACAGTATCGCACGTTATAGGATTAGATACACAGCTCAGCGCACAGTATCGCACGTTATAGGATTAGATACACAGCTCAGCGCACAGTATCGCACGTTATAGGATTAGATACACAGCTCAGCGCACAGTATCGCACGTTTATAGGATTAGATACACCAGCTCAGCAGACTGTATCGCACGTTATAGGATTAGATACACAGCTCAGCGCACAGTATCGCACGTTATAGGCTTAGATACACAGCTCAGCGCACAGTATCGCACGTTATAGGCTTAGATACACAGCTCAGCGCACAGTATCGCACGTTATAGGCTTAGATACACAGCTCAGCGCACAGTATCGCACGTTATAGGATTAGATACACAGCTCAGCGCACAGTATCGCACGTTATAGGATTAGATACACAGCTCAGCGCACAGTATCGCACGTTATAGGCTTAGATACACAGCTCAGCGCACAGTATCGCACGTTATAGGATTAGATACACAGCTCAGCGCACAGTATCGCACGTTATAGGATTAGATACACAGCTCAGCGCACAGTATCGCACGTTATAGGATTAGATACTCAGCGCACAGTATCGCACGTTATAGGATTAGATACTCAGCGCACAGTATGCACGTTATAGGATTAGATGCTCAGCGCACAGTATCGCACGTTATAGGATTAGATACACAGCTCAGCGCACAGTATCGCACGTTATAGGATTAGATACACAGCTCAGCGCACAGTATCGCACGTTATAGGATTAGATACACAGCTCAGCGCACAGTATCGCACGTTATAGGATTAGATACACAGCTCAGCGCACAGTATCGCACGTTATAGGATTAGATACACAGCTCAGCGCACAGTATCGCACGTTATAGATTAGATACTCAGCGCACAGTATCGCACGTTATAGGATTAGATACTCAGCGCACAGTATCGCACGTTATAGGATTAGATGCTCAGCGCACAGTATCGCACGTTATAGGATTAGATACACAGCTCAGCGCACAGTATCGCACGTTATAGGATTAGATACATAGCTCAGCACACAGTATCGCACGTTATAGGATTAGATACACAGCTCAGCGCACAGTATCGCACGTTATAGGATTAGATACACAGCTCAGCGCACAGTATCGCACGTTATAGGATTAGATACATAGCTCAGCACACAGTATCGCACGTTATAGGATTAGATACACAGCTCAGCGCACAGTATCACACGTTATAGGATTAGATACATAGCTCAGCACACAGTATCGCACGTTAGAGGATTAGATACACAGCTCAGCGCACAGTATCGCACGTTATAGGATTAGATACACAGCTCAGCGCACAGTATCACATGTTATAGGATTAGATACATAGCTCAGCGCACAGTATCGCACGTTATAGGATTAGATACACAGCTCAGCGCACAGTATCACATGTTATAGGATTAGATACATAGCTCAGCACACGGTATCGCACGTTAGAGGATTAGATGCTCAGCGCACAGTATCGCACGTTATAGGATTAGATACACAGCTCAGCGCACAGTATCACATGTTATAGGATTAGATACACAGCTCAGCGCACAGTATCGCATGTTATAGGATTAGATACACAGCTCAGCACACAGTATCGCACATTACAGGCTTAGATACACTGCTCAGCAGACTGTATCACACATGATAGATACACAGGGGGTTTGTGCTAATAATTTTTGGGTCTTGGCTCATGAACAACCCTGAATAAAATTCTATGCCTCCACCCGGGCATGCACCTAGGTGATGGCGCTCCTCCATTGCTGTTTCCGCTTACTGTTTGCTGATTAGAACAATATAAACGAGCGCTTCTTCACTGGCAGCGGCTATAAAAAGTCCATTCCCTGCACGGATGTTTATGCATTTTGCCTCCAACGCCCCATAAAGAAGGGGGAATTTTTTAGTCTTTTTATGGCTCTGGACCCATCCCTGACCATAAAGCAAGCGGTTGCTATGGTTTCCTAGGAAAGTCATCTGTGACCAGGGGAAGACTCGTAAACTCAGTGAAGAGAAACAGATTTTTATCCTCAGCCCTGCATGACTGCATCACCCATCATTATACTATGTAATGGCTGGACATGGGGGGGTAACGGGTAGTCCTCCCCAGCCATGACCTGACACACATACACGTGAATGCATGACATGCACACGTACAGTATACATATATATGGCCATGTTAACAGCTCATGCTGCCCGCGACACTGAGGCTGAATATGTCCATACTCGTGACTCTCCCAGAATAGCGGGGATCCCTTGCGCCCCCAGGAGCCTCACAAACTCAGCTCTCTCCGTTTCTTTTCTTTCTTCTGCTCCCAGACGCCTATGCGCACAATGTCAACCAGGATCGGGGAGGTGAATATCTGTGCGTCTGGTCTGAGGTCTGTAATGGGGTAGATTAGGGTCTGGTCTAGGGTCAGTAAACAGGGAGCTTTGGTCAAGGAATTGCAAAAAAATAGAACTCTTCATTTTTTGGGTGTCTGGTCTGGGGTCTGTTTTTTTTAAGGACTTTAGACTGGGTTCTGTATATTGGGGAATATTGTATTGGGGCCTGTATTTTTAGGGTGTCTGGTCACGGGTCTGTTTTGTTTTTTTTAAGGCGTTTGGGCTGGGGTCTGTATATTTGAAGGGGTCAAACTGAAGCTTATATTTTTAAAGCGGTCTGGGATTTGTATCTTTTAAGGGGTTGAGCTGGGCACTGTATTTCTAGAGGTCTGGTTTGGGATCTATAGTTCACATTTTATAAAACTATCTAAAACAAAAACTGATTTTTTTTTTGCCCTTAGCACCAATCACAGTAGAGATTTCATTTTTCAAGGGCCAAATACAAAATGAAAGATGCACTATGATTGGTTGATGTAGGCAACAAAGACAGTTTTCCTTTTAGACAGTTTCATGAATCTTTTATTTTTTGTAGAGCGTCTGGTCTGGGGTCTGTATTCTTTAGGGGTCTGATCGGGGCGGGTCTGTGATTGTTAGATTCTGGTCCAAGTTCTATATTTTTCGGGCAGGTCTGGATTCTTAAAAGGTTTGGGGGTTTATACAATTTTGGGAGTCTGGTCTCGAGTCTGTGTCTTTTAGGGATCTGGTCTGGAGTCTGATGTAGGTTCTATATTTATTTATTTTATTTTTTTTTACATTTAGTGTCTGTATTTTTAGGGGTTTAGACTCTACAGAAGGACTGTTTTAGGCTCCATTCACACATTCGTATTTTTCTTTTCCAGATTTTCGGTCCGTTTTTTGCGGATCCGTGTTTCCATTTTTACCAATTGTACATCCGCATCCATTCTGTTTTTCCGCAAAAAAAAAAGGAAGGCGGAATATATGTTGGTAGGGTTATTTCTTTCTATTTCCTGGAAACAGATCCGCAATTGCGGATGACATGCGGATGACATATTGATACATTCCGCATATCATCCACATTTTTTTTGCGGACCCATTGACTATAATGGGACCACGGACCGCATATGTGGACAGAAGTAGGACAAGCTCTATCTTATTTGCGGATCCGCATAACGGAACGGAACAAAGGATGCGGACAGTATACGGAGTGCTGTCCGCATTTTTTCAGGACCCATTGAAATGAATGGATCCGCATCCTATCCGCATGATTTGCGGATCGGATCAGGAAAGAAAAACAGGACAAGTGAATGGACCCTTAAGGTGTCTTGGTCCACTATGGGGTCTGTATTTGTTTAGGGGGTCTGATTTGGGGGTCTTTTTTAGAGAGTCTGGTCTGGGATCTGTATTATTATTGGGGTCTGTTTGCGTCTGGTGTGGTGTGTATTTATTTATTTATTTTTTTTGGGGGGGGGGGGCACTGAAAGGGTCATATCTGCTATTTGTGATTCCAATGGCATATGTTGGGGGCGTGTCATATTTAAATGGGTGGGACATAAAGGCCCAATATTTTGTGCCTCCCTTCAAATCTTCCTTATATCCCTTCCCAAAAGTTGTCAGGTACGATTATGTCCCCATCGTGCATCGTATACACTAACATTTAACAGGATTTTATTGGGGGTAGGGCTCCAGTATCATGCAGGGTAGATATATCAGCATAGTGTTTATAAGGCCACCATAAAAGTGTCACCCACAGTGTGACCACAACAGTCCAGCCACGCTGATAATTGGGCTTATGAGGTCCAGTATGGAAGCCGACAGTTGAGCGAATATTTCATATGACCCATGGGTGGAAGCGATAACCTCAAGATACGATGTACAACAGTGTGGTGGACACATAGTATGACACTGGCCATCAGCTCCTCTGAAGAATAGAGGGTGACCACAAGAAAGAGGAAAATGGGCACCAGTAGCGGTCCATGCTGGTGGCAGGGCCTGGCAGAGATGACTCATAGATAAGGACTACTAAGAGGTCGTTCCACCATTGCAGGTTGACTTCATATCCTTTATCTTCTTCCTTTCAGTGCCTCCATTGGAAATCTCCATCGCTGTTTCTGATCCATCTGGAGAATGTTCTCGGAGCCTCAGTTAAGGACATGCCATAGTCGTTGACTCTGTGAGGGATGGAGTCAGATGAATCTAACAATTCATCAAATTTTAAAGACCAGGAGAGGCTGATCATCCTGCTGTCCAGCCCTCTCTCAGCCTTCATCATCTTCTCCAACCTTTTCATCATCATTGGGATCGTGTTCAACAAGAAGTTACACAACACGGCCAACTACTTCTTCCTCAGTCTGTTGTTTGCCGACTTCTTCACCGGGGTTCTCCTGCCCTGTATCCCTCGGATGAGGTTCAACAAGGACCTGGGATATAATGGCTGTTTTCTTGCCTTCATATCTCCAAACTTCTTCTTTCTGTCGTTCTTGGTCAACTTGTTGATGGTGCACTATGAGAAGTACCTGTGCATCATCTACCCTTTGCACTATCGGGAAATATGGGTGCACCGCTGTGTCCCGCTCTCCTTGTTCTTGGTGTGGACTTTGCCGTTGGTGTTCTCTTGCCTTCCGTTGCTGGGTTGGAATAATTGGGCAAACAACTGCACTTGCTCCTATAAGCAGGTGTTCCCAAACGCTTATATATACCTGGAGACGTATGGGGTGGTCATCCCGGCCATCTTGGCAATGAGCTTCATCACCATCAAGCTGCTTTCAGTGGCCAGGAAGCAACTGAAGGAGATCAAGAAGCTCCACCGATCAGTGCAGAGGGAGGTGGTGACGGAGATGGAGCGCCAAATGGACTTGAGATACGCCAAGTGTATTGCCATCTTCTCCTTGACTTTTTTCATCTGTTGGGTTCCTTACATTGCTCTTCTTCAGGTCTCAGTGCTGGCCATCGAGAATTATGAAATCAGTATATGGATCGTCCTGACTCTTGCATGTGTGGGGAGTGGCAGTGCCGCCGTCATCCCCGTCATTTTGGGATTAAGTCACCGGCAGTACACCGAACTGTGGAGGAACCTGTGCAAAAAGTATTGCCAGTCCTGCTGCAAGCCCAGAGGGAACCCAACAAGTCACCACCATGACATGAAGAGCAAGGAAGAGACTCTGGAGGACGAATTAACCTCTGTGAAATGATGACATGTTGCCATATAAGACTTGACAGCCATGATGGGGACCTTCACTGGTTCCTGAACTCCTTCAGCACTGGCACCTTATCCTGTATGCCCAATACATGAAAAAAAAAACTACTGATTTATTATCTATGTGTGATCGGTGGTAGCTCAACTCCCACCGATCTGTATAATGAGTGGTCTTCTGTGGCCCAATGGCCACAACCTCCTCTCCAGTGCCAATCTAGGCATGTAGGTGCGTCCATAAGTTGGTACTGCAGCTCAGCCCCATGCAGCTCCAAGACCCCAATGTAAAACCAGTAAGCCCCCCTCACCTGCCATATGCCCTTGGTAATACTGGTGTCCTCTCATGTGGCAGAGAGGCCTTCAGGACCCCCAGGCACCTGCTACTTTTGCACCCCCTATAGCTTATATCAGGGGCAAGTGAATCTACGGAGGAGCCACCGACCCAGGATGAAGGGGCTGCGGCACTCCATTGTTCCTTCATCTTTTGGGGGGGACCCATAAGTCAAGCCACCACTGATCACATATTGATGGCCTATCTTATGGAAAACCCCTTTAAGATCAATGGTGTTGCGCTGGAAAGTCTCTCATTCATTGGAGGGATCCGGGCACATTGCTAAACATCCGGGTCTCTTCCTTTAAGAAAGCATTGGAGTTCCCAGTTCACAGACAATCCCCCAACCCTACAGGGGAAATCTTAAAGGCTATGTACACCTTCGGAGGCAATTTTTATTTATGATTGCATTTTCACTCATTTTTGGCTAAAAATATTTTTTTCAGTTGGCCATTATTAAAAATATTGAGCCGTTCTGTCACAAGTGTGAACTGTTTTTCTAGCTGTGTGACTGGTACTTTCACTTTGTGCCGGTCATCTAATTACCCTTATTTGTAAGTTACTAAGAGGTCATAAACACTTATTTAGGACACATTCTTATCAGTAATAAAGAGTCCGTCTGCTCCCCAGATGATGGAAGAGAGAGAAAATCCACTAAAGCATCTCAGCTCTGTACAGAAAAAGGACTCCATATTTTTAATAAAGACCAATTGAAAAAAATATTTTTAGCTCAAAGTGAGCACAGTCCAATGATAAAAAAAATGCCCCCAAAGGTGTACATAGCCTTTAAAGGCTTTTCAACAAATAATTAAAAGTTGAAAACCCCTCAAAGCCACTGTAGGTATCCACCTTCAATATGTGTATTTAAAGGGAACCTTGATGGACTGCTTCAGATTTGAACATCCATGGTAGAGCTGTAATGGTGAAAATACTTGCTTCTACCAAACAGCCCCCAACAGTGCCAAAAAGGGCTAATAAGAAAGCACTTACTGGTTGTGTGCAGTCACATGATGTATCACATGATGCTTCTCAGTACTGGTGAGTGGCTGCGAGAAATCATGTGATCAGTGTTAACACCATGTGACTCCACAAACAGGAAGTTCTTCCTTTTTGGCCCTTTTTGACTATTTTGTGGGCACCCTATGAGGACATCACACAGGTACCCTTATTTTAATAGGTGTAGTACATACTTGCCAGCTTTCTAGTTGGTGTTTGCAGGAGGTTAACCACACCCTTTTTAGATTAGACATGCCCATTTCACCATAGCCACACCCCTTTACGTGCCATGGCGCCACCCCTTCCTGAGTGTTTTCCTGCTGGGGCTGTGTATCATGATGTCACACCACTAGGGACTAGTCTTCTAGAGGATTCCTCGGCACCTGGTAGATTTGCCAACTTCTCCAGGAGTCTGGGAGATCTCCCTGTGTTCGGGGAGAATTTGTATAGTATAGTCTATTATATTGATGGGTAACCTTTAAATTGGTGGCCTCATGATGACATCATAAAGGGGGTCTCCTGCTTGGGATCCCCCTCAGTTATCCACAGCCACTAACATATAATGATTTTTGTTCTGGTGGACGCTGCTCTTGGGGATGGAGACTGTGGCATCTGCCAAATGTGCCTCGATAAGGTATAGGGAAAGAGATTTTCCAAAACCAGACAGCCCCATTTAAAGGAGCAGGTTATGTATGAGGATTCTCCAGTCAACGAGGTACAGACATTGCCATCTCCTTCATGCTTCGATGTCCTGTCCATGCCCTTATGAGAACAGCAGATTCTTGTATAATGTCCATAGACTTCGCTTCCGTTGTTTCAGCAGCTGGACTCCGTCATGGAGGAGAATCTACAAGGTCGGCAAACAATGAAGCTACTCTAAGAAGGATAAACAGAAGTTTCTGGAGGGAAAGACCTTCTTCCTGCTTCCCTCATTGTATTGTGTCACTCAGGCTGTTGTGATGTCATCAGTGCATTCTCGATGTCAGGGTTGCCCAACCTGCGGCCCTCCAGCTGTTGCAAAACTACAACTCCCAACATACCCTGACATAGAGTCTATGTCATAGATTGATACACTTTGACTCTTCTGCAGCTGTCAGGGTATGTTGGGAGTTGTAGTTTTACCAAAGCTAGATGACCGAAGTTGCAGATCATGGTCCTAGATAAACTTTTCGTGTCATTGTTAGCCATTGTCTTTTGTATTGTTTTTCAATTCTGATGACAACCATTATGTTCTGTGTGCCAAAACTTGCCATTCTGTTACATTGATGAGAATTATTGGTTTTGTAGCTCTGTGAGATTGTTTTTGTTGTAAAAATGTTCTTAGAACCTGATTGTTAGACACGGCTTCATTTCTATTAAATGATGGTTTATTGCTTTAAGACAACTTCTGCTTTATAGTATCAATTTCAGTTTCCTTTAAATTGGATAAATATTCAGATGGATCTGACAAATAAAGTAATGTGTATGAGACGGCAGGGTGGAGAAGGTAAGAGCAAACTGAAATAACTACTGTCATACTGCTGTCCCCTATGTACAAGAATATAACTACTATAATACTGCTCCTATGTACAAGAATATAACTACTATAATACTGCTCCTATGTACAAGAATATAACTACTATAATACTGCTCCTATGTACAGAATATACCTCCCTATGTACAAGAATATAACTACTATAATACTACCTCCTATGTATAAGAATATAACTACTATAATACTGCTCCTATGTACAAGAATATAACTACTATAATACTGCCTCCTATGTACAAGAATATAACTACTATAATACTGCTCCTATGTACAAGAATATAACTACTATAATACTGCCTCCTATGTACAAGAATATAACTACTATAACTATATACTGCTCCTATGTACAAGAATATAACTACTATAATACTGCCTCCTATGTACAAGAATATAACTACTATAATACTGCTCCTATGTACAAGAATATAACTACTATAATACTGCCTCCTATGTACAAGAATATAACTACTATAATACTGCCTCCTATGTACAAGAATATAACTACTATAATACTGCTCCTATGTACAAGAATATAACTACTAATACTGCTCCTATACTATAACTACTATAATACTGCCTAGTACAAGAAATATAACTACTATAATACTGCTCCTATGTACAAGAATATAAACTACTATAATAATGCTCCTATGTACAAGAACTATAACTACTATAATACATGCCTCCTATGTACAAGAATATAACTACTATAATACTATAACCTCCTATGTACAAGAATATAACTACTATAATACTGCCTCCTATGTACAAGAATTATACTACTACGCTATAATACTGCTCCTATGTACAAGAATATAACTACTATAATACTGCCTCCTATGTACAAGAATATAACTACTATAATACTGCTCCTATGTACAAGAATATAACTACATAATACTGCTCCTATGTACAAGAATATAACTACTATAATACTGCTCCTATGTACAAGAATATAACTACTCTATAATACTGCTCCTATGTACAAGAATATAACTATAATACTATGTACTATAACTACTGCCTCCTATGTACAAGAATATAACTACTATAATACTGCCTCCTATGTATAAGAATATAACTACTATATATACTACTGCTCCTATGTACAAGAATATAACTACTATAATACTGCCTCCTATGTACAAAAAATATAACTACATAAACTACTGCTCCTATGTACAAGAAGAATATAACTACTATAATACTGCTCCTATGTACAAGAATATAACTACTATAATATACTGCTCCTATGTACAAGAATATAACTACTATAATACTGCTCCTATGTACAAGAATATAACTACTATAATATAACTGCCTCCTATGTACAAGAATATAACTACTATAATACTGCTCCTATGTATGTACAAGATATAACTACTATAATACTGCACTCTCCTACTGTACAAGAATATAACTATAACTACTATAATTACTGCTCTATGCTACAAGAATATAAACTACTATAATTACTGCTCCTATGTACAAGAATATAACTACTATAATACTGCCTCCTATGTACAAGAATATAACTACTATAATACTGCTCCTATGTACAAGAATATAACTACTATAATACTGCTCCTATGTACAAGAATATAACTACTATAACTACTATAATACTGCTCCTATGTACAAGAATATAGCTACTATAATACTGCTCCTATGTACAAGAATATAGCTACTATAATACTGCTCTATGTACAAGAATATAGCTACTATAATACTGTCCTATGTACAAGAATATAACTACTATAATACTGCTCCTATGTACAAGAATATAACTACTATAATACTACCTCCTATGTACAAGAATATAACTACTATAATACGGCTCCTATGTACAAGAATAGAACTACTATAATACTGCTCCTATGTACAAGAATAGAACTACTATAATACTGCTCCTATGTACAAGAATAGAACTACTATAATACTGCTCCTATGTACAAGAATAGAACTACTATAATACTGCTCCTATGTACAAGAATAGAACTACTATAATACTGCAGAAAGAGGAGGTTTACAGCCAGGAAAATTTTATAAAAGTGAAATCTTTATTGGATCTTCTTTAGAATCCCTTTGTACACCACACACAGGAATAAAGGCATCACAATATTAACACTTTTTGACGGTAACGAACCCTTAGTCATAATGTACAAGTTAGAATACTGTACTCACAACTATT
>ONZH01005577.1:0-52476 GCA_900303285.1 Rhinella marina
GGCCTCCACAAAATGTTTAAGAGGTCTCACCTCTTGGGCCTCCACATAATTTTACAAAATGTTTAGGTCTCACCTCTTGGGCCTCCACAAAATGTTTAAGAGGTCTCACCTCTTGGGCCTCCACATAATTTTTAAGAGGTCTCACCTCTTGGGCCTCTTGGGCACATAATTTTTATCTCACCTCTTGGGCCTCCACATTAAGAGGTCTCACCTCTTGGGCTTGGGCCTCCACAAAATTTTATCAAGGTCTCACCTCTTGGGCCTCCACAAAATTTTTAACAGGTCTCACCTCTTGGGCCTCCACATAAATTTTATCAAGGTCTCACCTCTTGGGCATCCACAAAATTTTTAACAGGTCTCACCTCTTGGGCCTCCACATAATTTTATCAAGGTCTCACCTCTTGGGCATCCACAAAATTTTTAACAGGTCTCACCTCTTTAGCCTCCACACAATTTTTAAGCGGTCTCACCTCTTGGGCCTCCACATAATTTTTAAGAGGTCTCACCTCTTGGGCCTACAAACAATTTTAAGAGGTCTCACCTCTATTAGCCTCCACACAATTTTTAACGGGTCTCACCTCTTGGGCCTCCACATAATTTTTAAGAGGTCTCACCTCTTTAGCTCCACACAATTTTAACGGGTCTCACCTCTTGGGCCTCCACATAAATTTTTAAGAGGTCTCACCTCTTGGGCCTCCACAAAATCTTTAAGAGGTCTCACCTCTTGGGCCTCCACATAATTTTTAAGATATCTCACCTCTTGGGCCTCCACGCATAATTTTTAAAGAGGTCTCAGCTCTTGGGGCCTCCACATAATTTTTAAGAGGTCTCACCTCTTTAGCCTCCACACAATTTTTAAGACGTCTCACCTCTTGGGCCTCCACAAAATTTTCACATGAGCCTCTGGCCAGCCCACGGCCTCTTCCTGCCTTTTGCGGTCCTACGCATCCCTCAACATCCCCACTGCTTTACCTGCTAGACATGACACTGGGCCAGGTCGGGTCACTGACATCTCTAGCGCCAACAATTTGGGCATTTTATAGGCTTCTGCATGTGTTTGAGTTGTTTTTACATTTTAAAGAAGACATGTCTGACCACATTTCACACACACACACACACAATGACAATTAGGGGTGGGGTCTATTTGCTTTCCCCCTTGCCTATGCCATCTGTGGTTGTCATAGGCAACGTGATTTTAAGGGGTGCAGAATTTCATCTTCTTTTTTGTCTAGTTTGGCTTGGGGTCCATGGCAATGTAGAGGAAAGAAGGTTTCCTTGTATGGTCTCACTTTACAGAGAGGTTATATTGTCTTTGGAGTGTATTGTTGAGAGGCTGTGATAGTGGCGTAATAGTGCGTCTTGGGCGCGTTATATGCACCCAGACATGCTTCCCCTGCTGTCCCAGTTGCATTCCAGCAGTGTTGGCATCCTTTTCTGAGGTTTCAGGGTGGACTTGGTGACCTCCAAGTGGTCGAATTGAGATTTCCAAGTGGCGAGCATTTTTTTCCCATAGACTTTAATGGGATTCGATATTCGGTCGAATAGTCGAATTTCGCGGTCTATTCGAATCGAATTTCGAACTTTCGAATATTTCACTACTCGCTCATCTCTAGTGATCATACTTCTGTTAGGGAACTGGCAGTGCTCAGAATGGGATGAGCTGCATTTGGATTTTTTAACAATGAATCTGCTAAATGGATTTCTAACTTTTTTTTTACTAAGCTATGTGAGGGTTCCTTTTTTGAAGGACCGGCTGTAGTTTTTATTATTATTTTGTATTATTTTTGATTACTTTTTATATAATTTTTTTGGAGATAAGGTGGGTAAAATTCGCAATGACGTCAGTAGTCTTATTTTTACTCTTTATGGATCATACATACGGAGTATACATACGTATGTGAAAACTTGAGGGTTGATATGATTATGCCAGATTTATATTTACATTTCACTTCTTTTTCATCATGAATTAACTTTTTTATTAAAAAATCAGTTATATATTTCATGACCGTATACTAAAGGCTCTTTCACACGAGTGTGATCCTTGAGGATATCAAGCTCCTTGTGACACAGAGATAGTGTGTTCTGGACTTGGGAAGCACATAGCATTATAATGATTGATAATGTGATGTGCCTCTGCATGACATTACTGTACCTGAATTAGCTTTATTTTTATTTGTTATTTCTATAGTGGGAAAGAAAGGGAAAACCACCCAGCCTTGTGGCCCTGCTGTCTCATCAGCCATCCTTTCCAATTTACCTTGGAATCATAGAGTTACTCATCTATCTGCATCCAGGCTGGCTCATGTACTTCTACTGCCCATGTCAACTTTGGTTACGTTTTCTGCACTGTGGTGCCAATTGTCCAAGGCAGATAGTAGCTCACAGAGATTTAATACAATGCAGTAAACGTCCAAAGTTAGAGAGGTATCACAGTAATTATTGGGCGCTAAAAAAAACAAAAAATTTTTATTGAAAATACATTTTAGTAAAATAGGGTAGATCAATATACCTTGAATACAAGTGGTAAATAATAAATATTGACTCCAGCCTGTTCTATATAAGTAATGCTGATGCACAATATCCACTTAAAAACGGCCTGAAGTCACCAGATCCCTGTCTGAGGCAGCTACAATATCCCAATATCAGGGTGGGGGCTATGACCTCTCTTTGCCCCCCCCCTATTTTAGACAAGGATTAATAAACAGTGCCTCTGTCTGTGTGGCTTTTGGGGCTACAGGGAAGTTAGCTCAACGCGTTTCTGGGCAAATATAATAAGCCCTCATCAGGAGCCACTAAGACCCTAATAATACGCCACATACAGTGTGTAAAGACAGACAAACATAGAACACAGCGCGCTCGCCACCTCTCTCTGTGGCGGCGCCTCCGGCACTAGTGAGGCCGCCGGGTCTTAGTGGCTCCTGATGAGGGCTTATTATGTTTGCCCAGAAACGCGTTGAGCTAACTTCCCTGTAGCCCCAAAAGCCACACAGACAGAGGCACTGTTTATTAATCCTTGTCTGAAATAGGGGGGTGGCAAAGAGAGGTCATAGCCCCCACCCTGATATTGGGATATTGTAGCTGCCTCAGACAGGGATCTGGTGACTTCAGGCCGTTTTTAAGTGGATATTGTGCATCAGCATTACTTATATAGAACAGGCTGGAGTCAATATTTATTATTTACCACTTGTATTCAAGGTATATTGATCTACCCTATTTTACTAAAATGTATTTTCAATAAAATTTTTTAGTTTTTTTTTTTTTAGCGCCCAATAATTACTGTGATACCAAGGCAGATAGTACTTGAAAATTATGTCATTAGTTGCAGAGGTTACCTAATTATAGGTATAGTGCTAATCTCCCTCTGTTGAGCCCAGCTGTTTCTGGATTGTCTCACTGTTGCTGAAACTTGGACTTCTCTGATACTTGCTCATTGTTTTGCTCCTTGGGATGCTGGCACCTATGATTTAATGGCAGTAATACAGGCTTGCCTCTTGGATTGTAAAACCTCTGGTTCCACAATTATGACCCCGGCTTCTCAGGACTTTGTTATTCTCTAGTCCCTGGTTCTTCTGCTGACCTCCTGTTTCTGATCTTTGTCTTGCATTTGCTATGGCCACACAACCAATCTGAGACTACTCCATGCAAGTGTGGGCTGAGATTTTGCTGCAGTAATGACTAGTGTTGAGCGAGCATGCTCGACCAAATACGATATTCGTCCGAGCATGGCGGTGCTCGGGACCACACGGTGTTCGGCCGAACACTGCGTGTGCTTGAGCGCCATGCTCGATTCCCCTCCCCGCATGTTTCTTGGCTGCTACGCAGCCAATCAGCATGTGGGGAGGTACTGGCATTCACTGTAATGCCGTAGCCATCTTGTCTACTGGCAATACAGTGATTGGCTTGCCGGGAACGCATCATCGGGTGCTATATAGCACCCGGTGACATGTGACCCGGCTCAGACCGAGTCAGGGAGAGCTGCTGCAAGGAGGGACAGATAGTGTAGGGATAGAAATTGGCTAGGCTATTATATCTGGCTGCAATATGTGTATATATATATTTATTTATTTATTTATTTATTTTTTTGGGGGGGGGCAAAAATTGAGCAAGGTTGCCTGACCTAAACACCACCTGCGCAGTGTGTGCATTATAACGTTTCTGTATGCTATATACCAGACATCCATTGCTATTTTTTCTGCCGCTAATCAAGGCAACATTACCTGCGCTACTTCTGCTGTATAACGTTTGCGCAAGGAGGGACAGATAGTGTAGGGATAGGATTTGGCTAGGCAGGGCTAGTTTTTCTGTTGAAAAGACCCAAAAGCCCTTTTAAGGGCTATTGTTATATCTGGCTGCAATATATTTTTTTTTTGGGGGGGGAAATATTGCACCAGGTTGCCTGACCTAAACACCACCTGCGCAGCATGTGCATTATAACGTTTCTGTATCCTATGTACCTGACATCCGGTGTCATTTTTTTCTGCCGCTAACCAAGGCAACATTACCTGTCTTGCGTATGCTTTATAACATTTGCACAAGGAGACACAAATAGTGTAGGGCTAGAAATGTTCATTACAGGGCTAGTTGTACATTACTATTGTCGCCTTGATTAGCGGAAGGAAAAAATGCAATGGATGTCAGGTATTTAGGATAAACAAACATTGTACCGCACATGCAGCAAATGTAATGTTGCCTCGATTAGCTGCAGAAAAAAATGCATTGGATGTCAGGTATTTAGGATAAACAGACATTGTACTACACATGCAGCACATGTAATGTCGCCTTGATTAGCAGCAGAAAAAAATGCAATGGTTGTCAGGTATTTAGGATAAACAAACATTGTACTGCACATGCAGCACATGTAATGTCGCCTTGATTAGCGGCAGAAAAAAATGCAATGGATGTCAGGTATTTAGGATAAACAAACATTGTACTGCACACGCTGCGCAGCTGGTGTTAAGATTAGGCAAACTTGCGCTAATTTTGCACCCCCAAGAATAAAAATTTTGCAGCCAGATATAGCAATAGTCCTTAAAAGGACTTTTGGGTTTTTTAAACAGAACAACTAGCCCTGCCTACCAAATAAAACTGTATATGCTGGCAGAGCACAAGAAACAAAGTCATCTAAAACTCCTAGCTTCATGCTCCAGTTTGCAGGGCGGCGCAAGACAGGTTCTTGTCAACATGTCAGGAGGAGGACCAGAGTGAGGTTAATTTTTTTTAGGTTAAAAAATTAGGGGTGAGGGCTTGCTGGTGAACCTCTTAAATATTTAAAGGCAAGGGCAGCCTAATAAGCAGTTTGATATGATTGAGTTAGAGGAGGAAGAGGACGAGAAGAGGAAGGGTTTCATGGAAATACAGTGTATTCAATACACCCTAAAAGCCACATTTAAAGTTCCTTTATGTTCAGCCGCTTTCCTCTGGTGGGGTAGCGAAGTCAGGGGCAATCCAGGCCTTGTTAATTTTGATAAGCGTCAACCGGTCAGCAATTTCAGTTGACAGGCGGATGCGCTTATCACTTATTATAGTGTTCAAAAGATCTATGGCACACCAATAGTTCAAATTATAGATGCTTTTAATTCATAGTATATCAATCCAACTTAAACATATTCCAGAGTAATCGTTAACATGCATATAGCAAGATATTGTCCGACGTTTCGGTCAGAGTGACCTTTGTCAAGGTATCTGTAAAGAGCATAGGCATACAGTCAGTAACCAGTTGTGATTATATAAAAAAGGTACATTAATGTCAGGTGGATCTTCATGGGTGATATGACGAATATATAAGATAAATGCATATGTCAACCTTCATCTATACATATGTGCACATGTACATCTAGTGCTCATTAGATATCTCCTCTAGATTCCTCTTATCTCTTGCTCAGGTATCTTGATGGCTATAAAACTTAGGGTCATAAATCTCCATTAAATATCAGCACAACCAATGGGGTTATATTATCATAAGTAGTCACAAATTACCTTGTGTGGACATCAGAGGCACAAACTCCGGAGTGAGACGCCGCTGTAGCGTGCGGTCCCTCCGTGTGGTAAAATGTATAGGCTATAAGTAGGTGATTGCGTCACCGCGTCGCAATCACGTGACCATGCGTGCGCATGCGCAGTACCAGGGATATGGATTATGTGGGCAGAATGGAGAATCGATAGCAATAATGAAATAAATGGTGTGAGGCTGTTATAATATTAATGTAGATGTGATGTCATCATGTTGTAATGACTATAGAGCAAAGTCTCAAGGTTATAAAGACCAATTATATGTCACATCAACATAATTAGTTATCATGGTTAGTATGGGTTGAGGGGAGGAGGGGAAGGGGTAAATAGGGAAGGGGAGGGAAAGGGGGGGGGTTGGGGGGGGGGAAAGGAAGGGGAACGTTATCTCACCCATAGGACCAAGGCTAGAGACTATATCACCCATTAACGATTCTGTAATAAAAAGAAATATCCCATTAGATTAGTGCAATATTATAATCACTTGAAATCGGAAACTAACATATAAGATCTTAATAAGGAATATTTCACATATTGCAAAAAAAGTCACATTCCCGATTCAATCCTCTTGGGGATAATGTATCCAATCGGTGGATCCAAAAGGATTCTCTTTGTCGTAACATTAGAGTCCGGTTGCCCCCTCTCCGTGGGGTTAGAACTTGTTCCAGTACTTGAAACCTTAATGATGAGATCTGGTGATTTGCTTCTTTAAAATGAGCCGGAATAGGTAAGAGTAATGAGTTTGTCCTTATTGTTGATTTGTGTTTTGAAATTCTGTCCCTCACATGTTGTGTTGTTTCCCCAACGTATGCCAAGCCACAAGGGTATTTTATCAGGTAAACAACATGTGTAGTGTCACATGTAAAAAAACCTTTAATGGGATATCTGGTCCCTGTCCGCGGATGTGTGACTGAGCTTCCTCTAATGATACTCGAACACTGGGCGCAATGTAGACAGGGGAAAGTACCCATTTTCGGAGTGCCTAAAAATCTTTGTGCTGGGACCCTAGATAGTGGTCCAATGTCAGCCCGTACTAAATGATCCCGTATGTTCTGAGGTCGTTTATAACTGGTTAGTGGTGGTGATTGAAATATAGGAATTTGGGGATATGCCTGTGTTAAGATATGCCAATGTTGTTTAATGGCATACTGTATTTTGGGAGCAAGTGCATGGTATGTTAGAATACACAGGACTCTTTGGGACGCCGGTCTGTCTGCTGTTCTTGAAGTAGTGGTTTTGTGTATAATGGAATCTTGTGGGTAGCCCCTTTGTATGAACTTAGTCGACATTTCTTTAATTCTCTTTTGGCGGATAGCTGGATCCGTAACTATCCTTTCAACTCGTCTGAACTGTGATCGTGGTAGTGACAGTTTGGTGGCTTTTGGATGATTGCTGGTGTAGTGAAGTAGACTGTTTCTATCTGTGGGTTTACTGTATAGATCGAAAGTTATGTTGCCTAATGTGTCTTTAAGGACTGTGGTGTCAAGAAAGCTGATTGACTCTTTGTCCATTTCCATTGTGAACCCCAGTTCGGGGAAAATACTGTTCAAGTAAAGGTGAAAGGCCTGAATACTAGATTCAGGACCTTTCCATAGGCAGAAAATGTCGTCTATGAAGCGTAGCCATACAATGGCATGCTGGTTAAATAAATCATGTTTATAGACATATTCTTCCTCAAATTGGATCATATACGCATTAGCGTAGGGCGGCGCTACGTTCGCTCCCATAGCGGTTCCACACTTCTGAGCGTAGTACTGGTCACCAAACAAAAAATAATTCCTATGTAGTACTAATGTAAGTAAGGTGACAAAGAATTCTTGTTGTGTCTGACTAAAGTTAGATTCTGTGGAGAGCAGTATTGTTACTGCTCTAATGCCTTTATGGTGTTCAATGGAAGTATACAGGCTATTTACATCCATGGTAACAAGTAAGCAGTCTGGTTCGGGTGTACATTGAGAGACTTTGTTAATGAAATCATTGGTGTCTAATAGAAACGAGCGTGATGTTTTGATGAATGGTGTAAGTATATGATCCAAGTATATAGATAGAGGAGATAGGATAGACTCGGTGGATGCCACTATAGGTCTGCCAGGAGGATTATGTAGATTTTTATGGATCTTTGGCAATGTATAAAAAACTGGTGTTATGGGGTGATGTTTTGTGAGGAATGTGACAGTGTCATCATCAATAACCTGTATTCTTCACTACACCAGCAATCATCCAAAGCCACCAAACTGTCACTACCACGATCACAGTTCAGACGAGTTGAAAGGATAGTTACGGATCCAGCTATCCGCCAAAAGAGAATTAAAGAAATGTCGACTAAGTTCATACAAAGGGGCTACCCACAAGATTCCATTATACACAAAACCACTACTTCAAGAACAGCAGACAGACCGGCGTCCCAAAGAGTCCCGTGTATTCTAACATACCATGCACTTGCTCCCAAAATACAGTATGCCATTAAACAACATTGGCATATCTTAACACAGGCATATCCCCAAATTCCTATATTTCAGTCACCACCACTAACCAGTTATAAACGACCTCAGAACATACGGGATCATTTAGTACGGGCTGACATTGGACCACTATCTAGGGTCCCAGCACAAAGATTTTTAGGCACTCCGAAAATGGGTACTTTCCCCTGTCTACATTGCGCCCAGTGTTCGAGTATCATTAGAGGAAGCTCAGTCACACATCCGCGGACAGGGACCAGATATCCCATTAAAGGTTTTTTTACATGTGACACTACACATGTTGTTTACCTGATAAAATGCCCTTGTGGCTTGGCATACGTTGGGGAAACAACACAACATGTGAGGGACAGAATTTCAAAACACAAATCAACAATAAGGACAAACTCATTACTCTTACCTATTCCGGCTCATTTTAAAGAAGCAAATCACCAGATCTCATCATTAAGGTTTCAAGTACTGGAACAAGTTCTAACCCCACGGAGAGGGGGCAACCGGACTCTAATGTTACGACAAAGAGAATCCTTTTGGATCCACCGATTGGATACATTATCCCCAAGAGGATTGAATCGGGAATGTGACTTTTTTTGCAATATGTGAAATATTCCTTATTAAGATCTTATATGTTAGTTTCCGATTTCAAGTGATTATAATATTGCACTAATCTAATGGGATATTTCTTTTTATTACAGAATCGTTAATGGGTGATATAGTCTCTAGCCTTGGTCCTATGGGTGAGATAACGTTCCCCTTCCTTTCCCCCCCCCAACCCCCCCCTTTCCCTCCCCTTCCCTATTTACCCCTTCCCCTCCTCCCCTCAACCCATACTAACCATGATAACTAATTATGTTGATGTGACATATAATTGGTCTTTATAACCTTGAGACTTTGCTCTATAGTCATTACAACATGATGACATCACATCTACATTAATATTATAACAGCCTCACACCATTTATTTCATTATTGCTATCGATTCTCCATTCTGCCCACATAATCCATATCCCTGGTACTGCGCATGCGCACGCATGGTCACGTGATTGCGACGCGGTGACGCAATCACCTACTTATAGCCTATACATTTTACCACACGGAGGGACCGCACGCTACAGCGGCGTCTCACTCCGGAGTTTGTGCCTCTGATGTCCACACAAGGTAATTTGTGACTACTTATGATAATATAACCCCATTGGTTGTGCTGATATTTAATGGAGATTTATGACCCTAAGTTTTATAGCCATCAAGATACCTGAGCAAGAGATAAGAGGAATCTAGAGGAGATATCTAATGAGCACTAGATGTACATGTGCACATATGTATAGATGAAGGTTGACATATGCATTTATCTTATATATTCGTCATATCACCCATGAAGATCCACCTGACATTAATGTACCTTTTTTATATAATCACAACTGGTTACTGACTGTATGCCTATGCTCTTTACAGATACCTTGACAAAGGTCACTCTGACCGAAACGTCGGACAATATCTTGCTATATGCATGTTAACGATTACTCTGGAATATGTTTAAGTTGGATTGATATACTATGAATTAAAAGCATCTATAATTTGAACTATTGGTGTGCCATAGATCTTTTGAACATTATATGACGCATAGTCCTCTATGAGCACCCATACCACCTAAGGGTGTGCATATCTCATCTACTATTATTTTATCACTTATTATAGGGCAGGCCAGCACCTCCAAGGCATAGAGCGCCAGTTCGTGCCACGTGTCCAGCTTGGACACCCAATAATTATAAGGCACAGAGGGATCACTGAGGACGTTGACACGGTCAGCTAGGTACTCCTTTACCATCTTCCAAAACTTTTCCCTCCTTGTGACACTAGGCCGCTCATCAGAGTGAAGGTGCTGGCGGGGTGTCATGAAACTGTCCCAGGCCTTGGAGAGTGTCATGCTGTGTCTGTTAGAACTGCTGTGTGTTCCCCTCGTCTCCCCTCCTCGGGTGCCCAAGGAACTACATACTTTGCCGCCAGCGTTGGCAGCTGGAAATTTTTGGAGCAATTTTTCTACAAGGGTCTTCTGGTATTGCACCATTTTGCTAGTCCTCTCCACCAGAGGAATAAGAGATGAGAAGTTCTCTTTGTAGCGGGGGTCAAAAAGGGTGAACAACCAGTAATTGGTGTTGGCTAAAATGCGTATAACGCGAGGGTCACGGGAAAGGAAGCATAGCATGAAGTCAGCCATGTGTGCCAGAGTCCCAACAGACAAGGCTTTGCTCACCTCACCAGGAGGATGACTCTCAATCTCCTCGTCCTCTTTCTCCTCTTGGCCCATCCACGCCGAAGAGATGGAGTAAACCTGCTATGGGGGCAACCGTCTCCTGCTCCTCCTCCTTCTCCTCCAGTTCGTGCCGAGAAGACGAACTGAGGGTGGTCTGGCTATCACCCTGTGTAGTGTCTTCCCCCATTTCCACCTCTTCAACATGCAAAGCGTCCGCCTTTATTGTGAGCAGTGAGCGTTTCAGGAGACACAGAAGTGGGATGGTTACGCTGATAATAGCATTATCGCCGCTCACCATCTGTTTAGATTCATCAAAGTTGCGTAAAACTTCACAGAGGTCAGACATCAACGCCCACTCGTCTCTTGTGTAGAACGTAAGCTGACTGGAAAGGCGCCAACCGTGTTGCAGCTGGTATTCCACTACTGGTCTCTGCTGCTCACAAAGCCTGCCCAACATGTGGAAGGTGGAATTCCAGCACTTGCTTAGGTCGCATAGCAGTCAGTGAGCTGGAAAGTGTAACCGCTGCTGCAGCATTGCCAGACTGGAGGAAGCTGTAGGTGACTTTCTGAAATGGACACACAGGCGGCGCACCTTCACCAGCAGCTCAGGCAAGTTGGGGTAGGTTTTGAGAAACCGCTGAACCACTAAGTTGAAGCAGTTGTTTGGCCTGAGAGAGACTCCTGTTCGTCCTTCCTGTTGGAGAAACAGGTAGACTCATTCCTGTCATTAGTTTCAGGGTCCTATAGGGTCAGTTTGGTTTAGGTTCCTGTGTATGAACTCGCCTACCTTTGAGGACTGTTCATACTGGTAGTCAGGATTAGAGTCAGGGTTTCCTTTAGGAGGTGTCCATCTTCCTTCCTTAGTTTCCAGGCCTAATCTCCTTTCCCTCCTACACACTTTGTGGTTTCCACCCCACACCTGAGCGTGACAGTATGTGTGTGAGCTTTCCTAGCTCCAAAGCCGCCACCAAGTTGCAGCCGTTATTAGACATAACTACGCCTGGTTGTAGGTTGAGTGGTGAGAGCCACAGCTCGGCCTGGTCCCTTATACCCTGCCACAGCTCTGCGGTGGTGTGCTGTTTGTCACCTAAGCAAATAAGTTTCAGCACAGCCTGTTGCCGCTTCCCCACTGCAGTGCTATACTGCTTCCAGCTACTGACTGAAGTCTGACTGGTGCTGCAAGATGAGAATTCTGAGGTGGAAGTGGAGGAGGAGAAGGAAGGGTTGCAGTCGCTAATGTAGGTGGTGGCAGAAATCCTTATGGAATTAGTGCCCGCAATCCTTGGTGTCAGTAGCACCTATGCTATCCCAGTGTACGACTCACTCCCAGCCTCCACAACGTTCACCCTGTGTGCCGTCAGGTAAATGTAGCGTCCCTGGCCAAAAACACTTGTCCATGTGTCAGTCATTAAGTGGACCTTCCCAGTAACTGCGTTGGTCAGGGCACGGGTTATGTTACGGGACACATGCTGGTGTAAGAGGGTGATGGCACACCGGCAAAAATAGTGCCGGCTAGATACTGAGTAACGAGGGACAGCCGCCCCCATCAGACTGCGAAAAGCCTCAGTGTCCACAAGCCTAAACGGCAACATTTCCAGCGCCAGCAATTTGTAAAGGTGTGCATTTAGTGCTATGGCCTGTGGGTGGGTGGCTAGGTATTTGTGCTTTCGTTCAAAGGCCTGGGGTATGGATATCTGTACGCTGCGCTGGGACACAGAAGTGGATGTGCTCACTGATGGTGCTTGCGAAGGTCCAGGTGCAGGGTGGGAGGCATCTGGGCCTGCATCTTGGACAGGGGATTGGCTAGCAAGTAACACAGGGGAAGAGGAGGTAGTGGTGTGACCTGCAGACCCCTGGTTGTGGACCCAGGCGTTTGGCCCACCTATCAGGGTGCTTTGCTGCCATGAGGATCATGCTGGTGGTGGTCAGGTTGCTAGTATTCATGCCCTTGCTCATTTTGGTATGGCACAGGTTGTAAATGACAATTCTTTTATCGTCGGCACTTTCCTCAAAAAAGTGCCAGACTGCGGAACACCTACCCCTTGGCAAGGGATATTGTCGCAAGGGGGGGCTCCGGGGAACAGTTGTGGGCCTGTTTGGTGTGGCCTGCCTTCTGCCTTTTGCCACCCCACTGCCTCTTCCAGCCTGTTGCGGAGCTGCGGATCCCTCCCCCTGTGTACTGCTGTCCTCACTGGGCTTTCTACCTTCCCAGGTTGGGCCAGTGATTTCATTGTCCAGCACCTCCTCTTCCACTTCTTCACTCTGGTCCTCCTCCTGACATGTTGATCTTGAGTGCTGCTGACACTCAAAAACATTATGGGCGAGTGCCTGCTGCTGATTTGACCGTCTAAAACATTATGAGCAAGTGCCTGCTGCTGATCTGACCATCTATAACATTAGGGGTGAGGGCCTGCTACTACTTGCGCTTTATATACAAGTAAATATGTTTCCTTACAATATTTTCTCTAAAATCAATGTTATATTTGGTTTTGGGGGTATTCTTGTCATTCCGTAAAAGTGGCGTAATACTCGGACAACATCGTTCACAGCAGTGACTTTGGAGTCCATGATGCATCCAGACATCCTCCCGATGCTGTTCCCAAACTCTTTGAGTGGTGTTTCCACCATTTTCTCACCTTGAACCCTATGAACCAGACACCCTCCCCTCTTCAGGGGATGCCTGGTTTACTACTCGGGTTCTCCCATTGACTTCCATTATGCTCGGGTGCTCGGTTGAGCACTCGAGCACCGCCTAGTGTTCGACCCGAGCACCGGAGCACTACGGTGCTCGATTAACACTAGTAATGACCATGCTTCCTTGCACCTTATGTTCCTGGTTAGTCTATACAAATCATATTCTGGTTAGAATGAAAGCAAATAATTGTCTGCTTTACAAACTATCTGTTTTAGTCACTACTTGCATTCTCTATGCATTCATTCTGGAGGAACTTTTTATTTTACTGTATATTGTGATTTTGCTCTATTATTCCTTCTAGGACTTTATGAATAAATTACCACTGTTACCAGTTGGGAGTGTGTCTGTCATGAAATCTCCTAGCCCCATTCCTAAGGCAATTCTGGTCACTCTGGTGCGCCGCTTGACTATCAGCATGCAGGGACACTAGGCTAATCAGGCTTGGGGTTGGCATTCCTGTACGTACTGAAGTGTCATGATCAAGAATGCCAAGCCTATCAGGCTTGAGGCCACAGTCACCTATGATTTGGTCTTCTATGCCTCACTAGCCTCTGTCTCCTCTTGTAGAATCCTGGATTTTGAGCATGGACTGCCTGTTTTGACCTACCTCTTGCTGTCAATTTTTTTCTACTGATTTGTCTTGTGGTTTTGACCCTGCCTGGTATTTGATCATGAGTTGCTCTTTGTCTTGGTGTCTTCTGATTCAGGTAAAGTTATCTTGTTCTAGTTCTGACCTGTTTTCCTTCGACTTCCCTCTCCTCCTGTGCAGGACCGTGGCAGGATACTTTCACACATAGGTTTTTACAGTTTTGTTTTTGTTTGTTTTTTTAGCACTTTTGCATTTTGCATTTTTAGTGCCATTTGTTTTTGCACCTGTATTTTTGGTTATTTATTTATTTATTTATTTATTATTTGCTGCATAATAAAATGCCAGCTCCAAATGTAAGCTAAAAGTCCACGGGAAATATGAGCTGCAGAGCACACAACATTTTTTTTTCTATTAGCAATTTTGTTCAACAGTGTATGTTCACACTGTTTCTGCTGTGTTTTTGTTTTTTTTTTTTAACTTTACATGCATTGGACTATGGAATGGACAATGAATGGAGCTAGTCCACAGCTTCCAGCAGAGTCCTTCTGGACACCATGCAGTTGAAGCTTTAAACCCCCAGAATTTTGGCAATAAATCTGTGTCTTCTTTTTAAAAACACAGCATGCTGTACCTCTGGCAGTTTTATTATAGGGGAAAAATCCAGGAAAACACAATTTTCGCAGCCCTTATCACTAAAAACACAGCAAAAACTGCAGCAAAAAATGCAGGTGCCCTAGAAAAAACACATGGGCATCTTCTGGCATGTTTTGCTGGTACTGCAGGGAAATTTAACACTTCTGGTTGGGTTTCCGCAGCACCAGGATGATATACACACTTCTATGTCTCAAAGTCAGCAGACAATGAAATTTGTCTAGTACAAATAAGAAATATTCATGCTGCTCACCACATATGGTAAGGTACAACCCAGGCATAAATGCAGAACTTCATATTATACCTGAATCCAATGTTCCAAGCCTTATTGTTCTAATTACAGTCAACTTATAATGCTATGGGCAAACCCACTTTATTGTCTATTACTGCAAACTCCCTTATGCAGGAAATATGGACAAGAAGCACAATAGTGAAGTGCAACAACTTTAGAGTTTCACCATGAAAAATATATTCTACTCGCAGGGTAAAATACCTTATCATAAAACATTTCCATTTCCGAATGCCAAAAAATCAATAGCCAAGAATATTGCAGAATTAGGTCAAACTATTTGAACGTGGGTCAGCAAGCTCTGGCACTCCAGCTGCTGTGAAACTTCAATTCCCAGCATGCTCCATTCACTGCAATGGGAGTTTTGAGAACAGTCGAGCAATTGTGCATGCTGGGAATTGTAGTTTCACAACAGCTGGAGTACTGGAGGTTGCTGACCCTTGTGTTAAAACAATAGGTCTGATTGAGACTTTAATTTCATCCACTGGCAATGAAATGTCATGTAGCTCCTGAGATTTGTCACCTTTTTAGCAGACTCTATTACATCCTAGTCACTGAGGCAGAAAATATTCTTGTAAATATGATTTAATGAAATGTGCGTTAAGTAAAGAGGTAATTAATATGTCATTATTCTTTGGCTCTATTTGCATAAGAAATGGAGATAATAAGTGTATTGTCATTTTCCCCATGACATTGGAATAATACATTATTGCGTACAAACAGTTAAAGGGACTATTTCCACGTCAGTCATATTGTAGGATTTTGTTAGACGTCTAGTAGTATAAGAAACAAGTGATGATAACATTGCTGGCTTCGCTGTGTTAAACATAAGGGGGGAGGGGCAGGCCACAGACAGGAACTCTATATATGAGCCAGAAAACCTCATACATTGCACTTCAAATCTATTCCACCTCCTGGATGGAATAGAATTAAGTTTTGGTTCATGGGTTGACATAGATGAGCCACAATTATTAAGAAATGTACCTCTTATTAACTATTGGGTATCTCACACTAGCACAGAACCTATCAAAGGGGTTGTCTCACCTCAGAAATTGGTGACATTGGTGCCTATCTCCAGAAAGGTACTCTTAAACTGAGAGAATATGGGAGTTCAGAAAAATAGCTGAGTTCTTGCTTGGCTATTTCCGGCAGTCCTATAGAGGTGAATAGAGCAATGGCTGTGCTTGCTCAGTGCACTCACCATTCATTTCTATTGCACTTACAAAATGTAGAGTGCACTCACTTGGCTATTTTCAGAAACCCAAAGACATAAATGGAGAGCACACCGATGTGTGCTGCATTACATCTGGGGCCCTCTATATAGATTCCACCAATGTCTGAAATTATGCAATTCCATTAAGACCAGAATATAAAACAATAAATCTTCCCCAAAGTGTACAGTCTTATGTGGCATACACGTTATGTTTTCTTGCAGTATATGAACAGCAATTAAACAAGTAGAGTGGTATATTAAGCAGGATTCCTGCCCATAAAGTACATTTACAATGTTGGTGCCATGTACTTAGTGCCAAATGCCATTAATATATGGTGCAGGGATACTGCAGGCTCAGTTGCTGTGCTAGCACTAGTCCCAGCAGGTCTCACCTGATTATTACAAATGATAGTCTGCTGAAATGGCCCACATTAGAGATAACATTGATCTTTACTGCTTAACCCCATATATGTTACATTCAATTATCACAGAAGAGTTTAAGTGGCTAGACAGAGTAATCAGACTACCTGAGTCAACCCATCATTAACCCCAGGACAAAAAATTAGAGTGGTAGTGGGTTTACATGGCAGCTTGAGACCTATGTCTAATAGGTTCTAAAGAATTTTTATTGTAGATTGTAAGTTCTCGGGGGTAAGATCCTCTCTCCCTTTGTACCAGTCGGTTAATAGTTTCCTGCATCTTATTTGTATTTTTATATTATGTATGCGTAAACCTCCTCTTGATGTACAGTGCATGAAATTAACTACAGTACACTTGTAAATACATATTACTAATAATGATTGGAAAAAGTAGTAAAATATAATATTTAAGTACTGCCATCATTGTATTGACCCAGAGAATCAAGATCCCATTCATACTGCCCACCGTAAAATTGTTTTTTATCACCTCTCCAAAAAATAAATATATATTTTTTTGCAATACATTATGTGTAGCACAAATTACACTGTTCCATTACCAAAAAGTATTTTTCTGCAAAAACAATTCTTCATATGTCTACAACAGTAAAAATAATGTAATGATGAAAAAAAAACATCTTGTGAAATGTCTCAAAGGTCCAAAATATTGTCACTGCTGAAGAAGAAAATTATGCAAAATACTGTAGCTCTCCACCAGAAAAAAAGTATTTCAAGTGCCAGATATAGGTGGCTAATTTGTCACCATATTCCAATCTTGGTTGGCACCCAAAATATCCTGGTGCTCAGTGATGGGGTAATCCCACTAAATCGTATACATAAATCACTGCACTCAGTACCACAGTTTTGCAGGTTAAACAAGACGCTTAGTTTATTAGTATCCACATTTGTCACACATAAGGCCTTATGTGTGACAAATGTGGATACTAATAAACTAAGCGTCTTGTTTAACCTGTAAAACTGTGGTACTGAGTGCCGTGATTTATGTATACATGCTAATTTGTCAGCGTTTGACCAATTTAAGAGCCTTGAAATATGAATCTGTCAATGCAGTATGTCTGCACTGATGCCTCTAGAGATGAGCGAACAATTGAAAAATTTGATTCGCCTGCTTTGCCGAATTTTACAAAGCATTTTGCTTTGTGGCAAATTACTTCATCATCAAGTGCATTTCTCTGTAAGTAGTGGGTGCAATAACAATGTCATTGCACTCCTCAGATACCACGTTCATATCTGATTGTGGCATCTGATATAAATAACAGTGTGTAAAATTTAAAACAAAAAAAAAAAAATCATATTTACCTGATCCATTTGCTCACCACGGGCCAGTCGCTGCCATCTTGCTTGAAGATCTGGTGTCAAATCTTGCACGGCTCATGAGGATGTAATCACGCCGGCCAGCTTGGTGACATCATACGTCACCACGTATGGGATTTTGTGTAATACCTTCAAGTAAGATGGCGGCGGCCGGCCCGCCGCAAGAAAATGGATCAGGTAGGTATGATTGTTTTTTAGTTTTTTTACACTATTTCGAGTTAAATTGATTTGCTACCACGAAGCACAAGGAAATTCGGCTTCATGGCAAATCAAATTTATACTGAAATTTGGATCGAAGTCAAATTCATGGTCTTCGACTTGCTCAACGCTTCATTTAAAAAAAATGACCAACCCACTACATTTTGGTTTGAAGTTCTCTTTAGCATTTTAGGGTCAAGTACTCATTTTACATGGGGGCCCATTCATTGAGTGGGCACTGTGTAATACTACTTTTGAGCACATTTGGTAAACCAGTGATTGCCAGGATGGCTTCTAACAAGGATTGACTTGAAACTCCTTTTAAATGCTGTCAAATGCCAACATAATTTAAATTAAAGTCTCTTTTGGCGCATGGAACTTTGTCAAAGATGTCTCACGTGATATTCTGATGTTATAATGTTACCAACATGTCTCCATATTATAATCAACTTGACTTTTAATATTACTCATAACATGTATCTGAGATTGCAAAGTGTTCATCAAGTTTGGGAATTTTACAAGGCAGGTCATTACATTAGTCTGTGATGTTTACAACTAGAGATGAGCGAGTACTAAAATGCTCGGGTGCTCGTTATTCGAGACGAATTTTGCCCGATACTCGGGTGCTCGTTTCGAGTAACGAACCCCATTGAAGTCAATGGGAGACTCGAGCATTTTTGTGGGGGACCAAAGCTCTTCACAGGGAAGTTTGCCTGAAAACCTGGAAACCTCAGAAAATGATGGAAACACCACGGAAATGGACAGGAAACAGCAGGGGCAGCATGCATGGATGCCTCTAAGGCTGCTTAATCCCACCATTACCCCAAATCCTCAGGCAACAGCCTGGTGGTTACCTTCATGGCAATTGTGCTCACCCAGACCAAGAAAGGCGAGGCAAATACCCATCACATGTTAGGGAAGCACCCAACTAGGTGCAACGAAGGTCCATCACCGCCTGCAGGTGACACCACTGCTCATGCTGGCACTGCAGCTGACATCAAGTTTAGTATCTGTTCTTATCAGTTGCTGTGCCTGCTGGTGGTATAGTGGTGAGCATAGCTACTTCCCAAGCAGTTGATCTGGGTTCCATTCCCGTCTATCGCAGGAGGCAATGCAGAATCAGTACAATATCTAATACGTCCCCCTACCAGGGGTAAATTGTTTGGAGAGAGGGCCTGTAGGTGGGGGGCAAGGAGGTTTCGGTGGAAGAGCCAGAGGAGTGCCCCCTGGGCTAGCGTGTGTGGTGGTGACAACAGCCGGAATGCATTTGGAAATGCTCTAGCATCAGCCGGTGCAGTATCGATTCTTCTCAGTTTAATACCGTATACGTTCCCTATCTTGGGACCCTATATTTAATGGATATTTCGAACACGGAAAAGGGAAAAAGAGTTGCTCTGGCCAGGGGAGTGTCTTTCCAACTGCAGCTAAGGGGACGTGTCTCTGCCCCAATTCGCAAGACCTTTTGCTGTTTCCGTGTGCTGACAGTGTGGATTTACCAGTGTTGTCTGAGGAGGTGGTGGACAATGGCGAGACACAGGTGTCGGGGGGGTGAGGTAGTTGTATGGGAAGCAAGTTACAGAGGGGACTCCTTGGGGGGGACTTTCTCATGATGGACAGATTCAACTTGGGTGGATCAGGCACATTAACAGATGAATTTTTTGGGGGGTTTATTTAACTTTTATTTAGCAAAAATAACCACAGAGATATTTATTCGTTATCTTCTCTGCGCAGTCTGGCGTTGGGGTTCCTCACTTTGATGGCGAGCTGTGCCGCTCTCTCCACAATGGTCTGTAGCTTCTTAGATGGAGACTTTGTCAGCGATTTCAGTACAGAAGGACTTGTTGCTCATTCACAGAACCTCCTCCTCCATGACATTGTGGACAAGGAATTTGCGGGTGGACCAGGAATTTGCGGAACCCTGTGAGCAGCATGTGTTTGGTCTTCTACTTGCTACCGTATCCAATGTTGGGCAATATAGATTCGCAAGTAATATTATTTTTCACACCTATCCCAAAAATAAATATGCATGCAGTATGCGCAAATAAAACTTTGAACTGGAATTGGAGAGAGGGCCTGTAGGTGGACCTCCCGAAAAAGTGTTTGAATAGAGGGCCTGTAGGGGGCCCTCCCGAAAAAGTGTTTGAAGAGAGGGCCTGTAGGTGGACCTCTGGAAAAATTGTTGGAATAGAGGGCCTGTAGGTGGACCTCTAGAAAAATTGTTGGAATAGAGGGCCTGTAGGTGGACCTCTGGAAAAATTGTTGGAATAGAGGGCCTGTAGGTGGAAAAATAGTTTGAATAGAGGGCCTGTAGGTGGAAAAATTGTTTGAATAGAGGGCCTGTAGGTGGACCTCTGGAAAAATTGTTGGAATAGAGGGCCTGTAGGGGGGCCCTCCTGAAAAATTGTTTGAAGAGAGGGCCTGTAGGTGGACCTCTGGAAAAATTGTTTGAATAGAGGGCCTGTAGGGGGGCCCTCCTGAAAAATTGTTTGAAGAGAGGGCCTGTAGGGGGCCCTCCTGAAAAATTGTGCTAAAAGAGTGCCAGTTGGACCTCTAAAAAATGGCGTTTTTTGGGTCAGCATTAGGCAAAGACGATATGGAGGAGGAGGAGGAGGAGGAGTAGAGAGGAGGAATCGGATACATAAGTTATTTAAATCTTTAGCTGCTTTCCCCCGGAGGAGATTTGAATTCCGGTGAAATCCAGGCTTTGTTCATTTTAATAAGCGTCAGCCTGTCAGCGCTGTCAGTTGACAGGCGTGTACGCTTATCGGTGATGACGCCACCAGCTGCACTGAATACCCGCTCTGACAGAATGCTAGCGGCAGGGCAGGCCAGCACCTCCAAGGCGTACAGCGCCAGTTCAGGCCACGTGTCCAGCTTTGAAACCCAGTAGTTGTATGGAGCAGAGTGATCGCTACGGACGTTGGTATGGTCAGCTAGGTACTCCTTCACCATCTTTCTGTACAGCTCTCCCCTACTCTGCCTAGACTGGGGACAGGTGACAGTGTCTTGCTGGGGTGACATAAAACTGGCAAAGGCCTTGGAGAGCGTTCCCCTGCCAGTGCTGGACAAGCTGCCTGCTCGCCTCCTCTCCCCCGCTACTTGACCCACAGAACCATGCCCTCTGCCGCTAGCGGCGTCAGATGGGAAGAATTGTTTCAGCTTGTGCACCAGGGCCTGTTGATACCTATTCACTCTCATACTCCTTTCCTCTGCAGGGATGAGAGTGGAAAGGTTCTGCTTGTACCGTGGGTCCAGGAGAGTGAACACCCAGTAATCGGTGTTTGAAAAAATTCTTCTAACGCGAGGGTCAGGCAGCCTAACATGAAGTCTGCCATGTGCGCCAGAGTCCCAACACGCAAGAATTCCCTCTCCTCACTGGCCTAACTCTCCATTTCCTCCTCCTCCTCCTCCTCCAAGTCCTCCTCTTCAGCCCATACACGCTCAAGAGTTAAGGACTGAGCACTGGTACCCTCTACTGTCTCGCCAACATTCTCCTCCTCTTCCTCCTCATCCTCATCCCCCTCCTCCGATACGCACTGAGAAACAGACCAGAGGGTGCTCTGGCTATCAAGTGACGTATCTTCCTCCACCGTCCCTTGTGACAAGCGCAAAGCATCCGACTTGATGCTGAGCAGTGATTTTTTTCAACAGGCAAAGCAGCGGGATGGTGAGGCTGATAATGGCGGGATCGCCGCTGACCATCAGTGTTGACTCCTCAAAGTTGCTCAACACCTGGCAGATATCAGACATCCACGTCCACTCCTCATTGTAGACTTGAGGAATCTGAGAGACCTGACTACCAGTTCTGGTGGAAGATGACATCTGGCCGTCTACAATCGCTCTGCACTGCTGGTAAACTCTGGATAACATGTTTAATGTGGAATTCCATCTCGTGGGCACGTCGCACAACAGTCGGTGAGCGGGCAGTTGTAGGCGGCACTGCGCTGCCCTGAGAGTGGCAGCATCTGTGCTAGACTTGCGGAAATGCGCACAGATGCGGCGCACCTTGGTGAGCAAATCAGACAGATTGGGGTATGTCTTGAGGAACCGCTGAACTATAAGATTGAACACGTGGGCCAGGCATGGCACATGTGTCAGTCTGCCGAGTTGCAGAGCCGCCACCAGGTTACGCCCGTTGTCACACACAACCATGCCTGGCTTGAGGTTCAGCGGTGCCAGCCACACATCGGTCTGCGCCGTGATGCCCTGTAACATCTCTTGGGCGGTGTGCCTTTTGTCACGTAAGCTCAGCAGTTTAAGCACCGCAGGCTGGCGCTTACCCACGGCACTGCTGCTGCGCCTAGAGCTACCGACTGAAGGCGCCGTGCCCACGGATGGTAATTCGGTGGAGGGGTCAGAGGAGGAGGAGGAGGCATAGTACGTTTGAGAGACCGTGACCGAGGTAGGCCCCGCAATCCTCGGTGTGGGCAGTACATGAGAGGCCCCAGGGTCATTCTCAGTCCCAGCCTCCACCAAGTTAACCCAATGTGCCGTCAGTGATATATAGTGTCCCTTCCCAGCAGCACTTGTCCACGTGTCCGTGGTTAGGTGGACCTTCTCAGAAACAGCGTTGGTCAGGGCACGGATGATGTTCTGTGACACGTGCTGGTGTAGGGCTGGGACGGCACATCGGGAAAAATAGTGGCGGCTGGGGACGGAATACCGAGTGGCAGCCACCGCCATGAGATTTCGAACGGCCTCGGTCTCTCCCAGCCTATAGGGCAGCATCTCCAGGCTAAGCAATTTGGAGATGTGGACATTGAGGGCTTGGGCATGTGGGTGGGTGGAACTGTATTTCCTCTTGCGCTCCAGCGTCTGCTGTAAAGACAGCTGAACGCTGCACTGGGACACATTGGTGGACACTGTGGAGGTTCGTGGAGGCAAAGGTGTGGTTTTCCGGCGGGAGGCGCTCGTGCCGGGGTCCTGGGCAGGGGGTTGACTAGCAGAGGCAGCGAGTGACACAGGGGAAGGAGCAGTGGTGTGACCCACAGGGGTTGTTGAACCGCCTTGGTTCCATTGAGTGGGGTGTTTAGCACTCATATGCCTGCGCATGCTGGTGGTGGTTAGGCTAGTAGTGGTGGCACCCCTGCTGATCCTGGTGTGGCACAGGTTGCACACCACAGTCCGTCGGTCATCCTCACTTTCTTTAAAGAACCTCCAGACTTGCGAACATCTAGGCCTCGCCACGGGAGCTTCCCTACGTGAAACAGTTGCTGCTGATGCACCAGCTCTGGCCCTGCTTCTCCCTCTGGCCACACCACTGCCTCTTACAACCTGTTCTGGTGCAGCACTCACCTCCGCCTCAGAAGCACTGTCTTCACTCGGCATATCAACCCAGCTTGGGTCAGTCACCTCGTCATCCTCCGATTCCTCAGTGTGCTCCCCCCTCGGAATTCCTCCCCTAACAACAACTTCACCACTGTCTGACAACCGTGTCTCCTCATCGTCTGACACCTCTTTACAAACTTCTTCCACTAACTCAACATTGTCATCATCATCACCCACAGACTGCGACAGTTGGAAAACTTGGGCATCGGGAACGAGGTCAGCAGCAACCTGAGAAGTGGTTTGTGACTCTGGGAAGGGTCCAGAAAACAGTTCCTGAGAGTATGCCGGATCACATTCTAAATTTTCCTGGGAGGGGGCAGACTGGGGGGAAGGAGGTTGAGGTGGAGGAGCCAGAGGAGTGCTCCCTTGGGTAACGTGGGTGGACTGCGTGGAAGACTGACTGGTGGACAAATTACTTGAAGCATTGTCCGCAATCCACGAGATCAGCTGTTCGCACTGTTGTGGTTTCAACAGTCCTCTACCACGTGTCCCTGTAAGTTGAGACATTAAGCTAGGGAGTGTAGCTCTGCGGAATTCCCCTGCTCCCTCATCAGCGGGTACTGTCTCACCCTGCCCAGGACCACGGCCTCTGCCCCCTGCAGTAATTGAATGCCCACGCCCACGCCCTCGCCCTCGACCCTTAGCCCTGGGGTTCAACATTTTTTGTATATAGGTGTATGATAAAAAAAAAAAAAAATTAAGTCCGGTAGAATTAAGTCACGTACAGAAAGTGTCACCTGGATAGATTATACGAATTGGAGCGAGTGTGCTGAACTGTGACACACAGAAAGGTTACACGCAGCTAAGTAAAATGGATTTGTATCACTAAACTAAAACAACTGAAAAAATTATTTTTTTTTTTAATATTTTGTTTTTTATATTTTTTTTAAATTTAGTTTTTTTGGGAACGTAACGTGCAGGAACTATGGTAGGACTGACTGACACCCTGTTAACGGTGGCTATTTAGTCTGCGACCCAGAGAAATGTCGCACAGAGAGTTTTCTGGATCGAGCGGTAGATGATATTGGTAGCAAATGACTTGGTTGTATTGTGTGACGTACAGAAAGTGTCACCTGGACAGTATATACGGATCGGAGCGAATGTGCTGAACTGTGACACACAAAGGTTACACAAAGCCGAGTAAAATGGATTTGTATCACTGAGCTAAAACAACTGAAAAAATAATTTTTTTTTTTATATTTTGTTTTTTTGGGAACGTGACGTGCAAGAACTATGGTAGAACTCACTGACACCCTGTTAACGGTGACTATTTAGTCTGCGACCCAGACAAATGTCGCACAGAGAGTTTTCTGGATCAAGTGGTAGATGATATTGGTAGCAAATGACTTGGTTGTATTCTGTGACGTACAGAAAGTGTCACCTGGACAGTATATATGGATTGGAGTGAGTCAGTGCTGAACTGTGACACACAGAATGGTTCCACAGTGCTGTGTGCAATGGATTTGTATCACTGAGATAAAAAAACAGGGTTAGATATGGCGATAGCTGCACTACTAGTGCCAGCCAGCCAAGTGACAAAAATAATAAAATAAAATGTCTTCTAGCCCTTAGAAGGGCTGTTGGGTTCTTTGTGGGTGATCCCTGCCTAACAGACAACTAAATGCAGGCCCTAACACTGTCCCTGAAAGGCAGCAGCTCTATCCCTAACGACATCCAGACGGCATCTGAGACGAGTACCGCGGCCAGTTGGTAGTATATTCCTGGGTCACCTGATCAGGCCAGCCAACCCCTGCTATCGACATGTAAGGGCCCCCACGTGAGGCTGGGTGGTACGCAGAGTCTCCTGGCTTGTGATTGGCTGTGTTTTTAGGGGCCAAAAAAGCATGATGCGGAAGTTGCCATTTCCTCGAGTATGGCGAGATACTCGTCCGAGCTGTGAGTACTTACGAGTACCCTAATACTCGAACGAGTACCAAGCTCGGACGAGTATGCTCGCTCATCTCTATTTACAACCCATTGGTTTAATAAATATTTCTGTTGCAAAAATATGAAGCTGGATGATATCTAAGGAACAGAACTTTATGCATCATATGCATCGTATCTAAGCATATTATTATAATACTGCATCAATTAACTCCCACTGATACTTTAAAATCACTTGCAGATAAGCAATATGCTAAATCAGCCATACTTGATGGTAATTATATGCCTGTGATATGATGATGCACAAAAAAGCAAAACTGATTATCTGTGTGCATTTTACATAATATTAACATTACCTCTATCCTTCTTTCTTCCTTATTTTGGCTTTTCCTTTTTCCCCTCTTCCTCATCTTTTGATCCTTCAAATTATTTTGAGTTCCCTTCTTTTTTCGACTTTTCTTAGCTTTCATCTTTTTCACATTTCTTTCCGTTCACGACTTTCTTTCTTCTTTAACTTTGTTTTCTGTGTTCTCTTTCTTCTTTAGTTCTATTGTTTTCCTTCTCTATTCTTCCTTGTTTCCCAAGATATTTTCAATGCACTTTTTTATTTCTACAGTTTACAGAACCATTCTGTGCACAATCTTCCTTTAAAATGTCTGTTGGGTCAGAGAACCCCAGTCACCACAAACAACATAAGCCATGTGTTTGAAATTTTTTTGTGTAGTTTGAATATACATTTCAGAGGATATCTTCACTTTGAAATATTGAGTATACCAAGACCATATTGCCTTCATTCTTTTTAAGAATTTGTTGAGCAGATGACAGGTCACAGTTGTTTTATTTCTCAATGTTTTTTACATGTTGATCTTGAACGATAAAAGAGACACGTACATTCAGAGTAGATTTTGCTTGCTCTCAATATATATTTTCCATGGGGTGGATTTTTATATGGTATACAATATCTGGTATTATATAATGAACCTATATAAAAGCAGTACATTGCACACAATATTCAAATTCTAATAAATAATTATTGGCCATGCTGTTTGTCAAACCCATGGCAACGCCAACCATTAAGCCAGTATAATTCAGTAAGTATATTGCATTTATTCTATTGCATTTAGTGCTTCAATACCTAAAATAAAGGTATTAGAGCAATTGGAACAATGAATGTGTGGAGGCTGTAGCGCTCATTGGGGTGCCACAGCCCCTTCAAACAGCTGATCGATGGAGATGCCAGGCAGTCTTGAGGAAATGTCACCAATGTTCTATTCCCAGAATACCCCTTTGTAATGCACACAAAGATGTCAAGAGACCTGTGTTACTTCAGCTCAAACCACTACTAGCATTTTAGGTCCTCCCCAGGTTCAGCATTGCATTTCCTTATCAATTAACTACTCTAACTTTTTGTTCTCTAAGGCTGTATTCAAACATGCCAGATCTGTGTTATCAACAATCAGTTCTATTCATCTGAATAGGGTTGTTTTGGTGGCAAGCCAATATATTTCTGCAGTTCCTTAAGATATATTTGGATGATCACAAATACTTTTGCAACAAATCTGCTGTGTGTGAATATTGTATATCATTATGGTAACATTAGATTTTGCAACCCTTTCCAGGGTGCACTGTTTGAATGAGTGGAGGATACATGTCAATCCACTGCTGCATTAACTTCTATGGCACTGACGTAGACAGTACTCAGTTCTGTAAAAGTAAATGGAGCAGTGGACTGTCATGCACACGACAACTTTAGTCCAGCAACAAGATCCACGGCTGGCACTACTTCATGTCATTCAGAATAGCGAGACTGTTTGGGCACATAAATCCCATTGATGGTACTCAGTAGAAAGAAAAAGCACATGATAAATCCATGATAAAGAAGTAGGTCCAAGGCATTCATCTGTTCATTATTGTTCCAATTATTTAATTCCATTAAGATAGTACTAAAAGTTAGCTTGAATTAAGCAATCAAATACACAGCCTATGGATGCTTTATCAAGGCGTAAAATTGCTGTAGACTGTGTTTCTGATTGCTGCGCTTAAAGGGGTTGTCTCACTTCTGCAACTGGCATTTATGATGTAGATAAAGTTAATACAAGGCAGTTACTAATGTTTTGTGATTGTCCATATTGCCTCCTTTACTGGCTGAATTAATTTTTCCATCATATTATACACTGCCAGTTTGTAGAGGTTACGACCACCCTGCAATCTAGCAGTGAAGGCTGTGCCTGCACATTATAGGAATGGCCAATACCACAAGTGTTTACATTGGCTGACACTATTGCCTATAGTGTACAAGCACGTCCACCACTGCTAGATTATAGGGTCGTCATAACCACTGGGTACAAGCAGTTATTAATATGTTAGAAAAAGGAATCAAGCCAGTAAAGGAAACAATTAGGACAATCACAATACATTAGTCGGTGCCTTGTATTAACTTTCTCTACATGATTAATGCCATTTGATGAAGTGAGACAAACCATTTAAGCTACCTTCTGACACTGTTTTAATGGAACGACACTACAACTTTATTCAGATAAGTCATTCATGGAAATATGTTCTAATGATTTCTGTGATTCCCAGCGCTTGCACCCCCAGTGATCTGAAATGTATGACCTACCCTTTGGATAGTGGATATATGCTGCTTTAACCTCCAGAGACAGAGGCAGACTTTACCACCAGGCAAACCAAGCAAATGATTGGGGACCTGGACATCAAGGAGCCCCCACTATCCCAAGCAGTTGGCTGAAAAAGAAAATAATTAAACCAGGGGTGGACATATTGTCTTTCCAGCTGCTTAAGCTGTACAGGTGCCTAGTGGAGGAGGAGTTCCTTGTTAGCTATAGAGCAGCAGAAGAAATGCCCACATTGCATTGCTAAGCTGAAAGTGGGGCTTAGTGGGCCTGCAGGGGCCAAAAGCAGCAGTGTGCTAGGGACTTCAGACATAATTTCACTTGGGTCCCCAGAAATGCTCTGAAGGCCAAGGTCTGTTTAATAAATAAATGCCTTATTCACACAGTAAGTGATTTTGTGCCAAAACTAGATGCAACTCTAAAAAGAGAACAGGTGCAGATCTTTACCTTACACCAGTTCTCTGTGTGGGTTCCAATCCTGGGTTTGGCTCACAATCACTAATAGAAATCACAGAATATCACACTGGCGTGTGAACAAGGCATAATGGTGAGTAAGGCTTGTTTCACACTGCCGGCAAACTGTTCCAGCAGGCTGTCTTGGCATAGAATGCCGGGAATCGGCTGGACAAAAACCACTGTGTGCAGCGGTATTTGTTTGGCTGATTCTCTGCATATTTGCAGTATCGCAACCAGATTACCGCCAGACCCCATTATAGTTAAAGGGGCGAGATGGCATTTTGGTAGCGTCTGACAATGCCAGATCCGGCAGGCTGCTTCCGGCCAGAACAGCCTGAAGGATCGGCAAATGTGAAACAAGCCTAAGACTTCATAGCACAGCTTAGCCTGCACTAATCAAACTGTATAGAAGAACTACAATTATGTGTGAACTGCTGAACCCTGCTAAACCTATTGGAATATTAAAGCTTGGCAAGTTGATTTGTTTATCTCAGTATGTGAACACTGTTAAGGTAAAATAAACATATGCAAATACTCAGCAAAGAATTTATTATAAATTGATTTGCCATATGTGTAATGGATTCAAATGGATTCATACAAATGTCAAGCAAACGACTTGAAGTAGGTAGAAGAAGTAAATATTCTCTTTAATCATATAGTTTGTTATCATAGCTGCAATATATTTAACTCTCAGGTACCCAAGCAGCTTCATAATTAATGTTCTCATTAGGGTTTTTTTGTTTTCCATATATTGGCTGGGCATTGTTCTCTGATGATTCATGTTCTTTTGAAACTGATATTTTCAATAAATTGCCCATCTGGTTCTGTGACATTTTCATTACAGCCTTTCAGAACACTATTTTTAGTTTTTGTTCCATGTTTGGGTGGATACTTGGACTGCATTTGCTTCTTGTTTGCTGGTAACATTTTATTTGTTTGTCAATCGGCAACCAGTGTTCTCATTTATATGAACAATTGAATATGTGAAGGTGGTAGGCAGTACTGTTTGATCAGGATTAATGAATGTACTATCCTTTCATGCAGCTGGGAATTCCTACAGTGTGGGGGATCTGTAATGAATCCCACTCAGTCACAAAAGGTACACATGCATACTGTAAAAGTGATAGTGCATTATAAACAATAACTGGATTCTCTAAAAAAATGAAAAATGATATACTTTTGTAACGTGTTATTAATATCCTATAGGAAATCACTAAAAATGTGTTGGAATTTAACATAAACTCCTCTGTAGCTTCTAGAACCTTTACATTAAGCAAACAAGAGAACAACCCAATTACCTAAACTAAATTGTAATTTGAATAATGTGCATACAAACCCTAATTATTGACTGAAATGAAACTACCCCTTCCAGAGATTTTGTAGCAGTTGGGTTTGTGTTATCAAGTACTTTTGGATGCACTGTGGCAATTGCTGCTGAATGTTCAAAGAGGTCCTAAATAGAGATGAGCGAACATGCTCGTCCGAGCTTGGTGCTCGTTCGAGCATTAGGGTACTCGTAACTGCTCGATGCTCGGACGAATATCTCGCCATGCTCGAGGAAATGGCAACTTCCGCATCGTGCTTTTTTGGCGCCTAAAAACAGGCAATCACAAGCCAGGAGACTCTACAGTACACCCAGCATCACGTGGGGCCCTTACATGTCGATAGCAGGGGTTGGCTGGCCTGATCAGGTGACCCTGGAATATACTACCGACTGGCCGCGGCGCACGGCTCAGATGCCGTCTGGATGTCGTTAGGGATAGAGCTGCTGCCTTTCAGGGACAGTGTTAGGGCCTGCATTTAGTTGTCTGTTAGGCAGGGATCACCCACAAAGAACCCAACAGCCCTTCTAAGGGCTAGAAGACGTTTTATTTATTTATTTTTTTGTCACTTGGCTGGCTGGCACTAGGAGTGCAGCTATCGCCATATCTAACCCTGTTTTTTTTTTTTTTTTGTTCTATCTCAGTGATACAAATCCATTGCACACAGCACTGTGGAACCATTCTGTGTGTCACAGTTCAGCACTGACTCACTCCAATCCATATATACTGTCCAGGTGACACTTTCTGTACGTCACACAATACAACCAAGTCATTTGCTACCAATATCATCTACCGCTTGATCCAGAAAATTCTCTGTGTGACATTTGTCTGGGTCACAGACTAAATAGCCACCGTTAACAGGGTGTCAGTCAGTTCTACCATATTTCATGCACGTCACGTTCCAAAAAAAACAAAATATAAAAAAAAAAATTATTATTTCAGTTGTTTTAGCTCAGTGATACAAATCCATTTTACTCAGCTGTGTGTAACCTTTCTGTGTGTCACAGTTCAACACATTTGCTCCCATCCGTATATACTGTCCAGGTGACACTTTCTGTATGTCACACAATACAACCAAGTCATTTGCTACCGATATCATCTACCGCTTGATCCAGAAAATTCTCTGTGCGACATTTCTCTGGGTCGCAGACTAAATAGCCACCGTTAACAGGGTGTCAGTCAGTCCTACCATAGTTCCTGCACGTTACGTTCCCAAAAAAACAAAATTATAAAAAAAATATAAAAAAACAAATATAAAAAAAACAATATTTTTTCAGTTGTTTTAGCTCAGTGATACAAATCCATTTTACTCAGCTTTGTGTAACCTTTCTGTGTGTCAAAGTTCAGCACATTCGCTCCCATCCGTATATACTGTCCAGGTGACACTTTCTGTACGTCACACAATACAACCAAGTCATTTGCTACCAATATCATCTACCGCTTAATCCAGAAAACTCTGTGCGACATTTCTCTGGGTCGCCGACTAAATAGCCACCGTTAACAACAAAATTGTAAAAAAAATATAAAAAAACAAATATAAAAAAAAAATTATTTTTTCAGTTGTTTTAGCTCAGTGATACAAATCCATTTTACTCAGCTGTGTGTAACCTTTCTGTGTGTCACAGTTCAACACATTCGCTCCCATCCGTATATACTGTCCAGGTGACACTTTCTGTACGTCACTTAATTCTACCAGACTGAACAAGTTTGTGGGTTTCAGTACACCAGGCCCGTTTAATTTTTTTTTTTTTATATCATACACTTATATACAAACAATGTTGAACCCCAGGGCTAAGGGTCAAGGACAAGGGCGTGGGCATTCAATTACTGCAGGGGGCAGAGGCCGTGGTCCTGGGCAGGGTGAGACAGTACCTGCTGATGAGGGAGCTGTGGAACGCCGCAGAGTTACACTCCCTAGCTTCATGTCTCAACTTACAGGGACACGTGGTAGAGGACTGTTGAAACCACAACAGTGCGAACAGCTGATCTCGTGGATTGCGGACAATGCTTCAAGTAATTTGTCCACCAGTCAGTCTTCCACGCAATCCATCCACGTTACCCAAGGGAGCACTCCTCTGGCTCCTCCACCTCAACCTCCTTCCCCCCAGTCTGCCCCCTCCCAGGAAAATTTGGAATGTGATCTGGCATACTCTCAGGAACTGTTTTCTGGACCCTTCCCAGAGTCACATACCACTTCTCAGGTTTCTGCTGACCTCGTTCCCTCGTTTTCCAACTGTCGCAGTCTGTGGGTGATGATGATGACAATGTTGAGTTAGTGGAAGAAGTTTGTAAAGAGGTGTCAGACGATGAGGAGACACGGTTGTCAGACAGTGGTGAAGTTGTTGTTAGGGGAGGAATTCCGAGGGGGGAGCAGACTGAGGAATCAGAGGATGACGAGGTGACTGTCCCAAGCTGGGTTGATATGCCGAGTGAAGACAGTGCTTCTGAGGCGGAGGCGAGTGCTTCACCAGAACAGGTTGTAAGAGGCAGTGGTGTGGCCAGAGGGAGAAGCAGGGCCAGAGCTGGTGCATCAGCAGCAACTGTTTCACGTAGTGAAGCTCCCGTGGCGAGGCCTAGATGTTCGCAAGTCTGGAGGTTCTTTAAAGAAAGTAAGGATGACCGACAGACTGTGGTGTGCAACCTGTGCCACACCAGGATCAGCAGGGGTGCCACCACTACTAGCCTAACCACCACCAGCATGCGCAGGCATATGAGTGCTAAACACCCCACTCAATGGAACCAAGGCCGTTAACCACCTCCTGCGGGTCACACCACTGCTCCTTCCCCTGTGTCACTCGCTGCCTCTGCTAGTCAACCCCCTGCGTCACTCACTGCCTCTGCTAGTCAACCCCCTGCCCAGGACCCCGGCACAAGCGCCTCCCGCCGGAAAACCACACCTTCGCCTCAACGATCCTCCACAGTGTCCACCAATTTGTCCCAGCGCAGCGTTCAGCTGTCTTTACAGCAGACGCTGGAGCGCAAGAGGAAATACAGTTCCACCCACCCACATGCCCAAGCCCTATACGTCCACATCTCCAAATTGCTTAGCCTGGAGATGCTGCCCTATAGGCTGGTAGAGACCGAGGCCTTTCGCAATCTCATGGCGGTGGCTGCCCCTCGGTATTCTGTCCCCAGCCGCCACTATTTTTCCCGATGTGCCGTCCCAGCCCTACACCAGCACGTGTCACAGAACATCATCCGTGCCCTGACCAACGCTGTTTCTGAGAAGGTCCACCTAACCACGGACACGTGGACAAGTGCTGCCGGGCAGGGACACTATATCTCACTGACGGCACATTGGGTTAACTTGGTGGAGGCTGGGACTGAGAATGACCCTGGGGCCGCTCATGTACTGCCCACACCGAGGATTGCGGGGCCTACCTCGGTCACGGTCTCTCAGACGTACTATGCCTCCTCCTCCTCCTCCGACCCCTCCTCCTCCACCGAATTACCATCCGTGGGCACGGCGCCTTCAGTCGGTAGCTCTAGGCGCAGCAGCAGTGCTGTGGGTAAGCGCCAGCAGGTGGTGCTCAAACTGCTGAGCTTAGGTGACAAAAGGCACACCGCCCAAGAGCTGTTACAGGGCATAACGGCGCTGACCGATCCCAAAAAAACAAAATTGTAAAAAAAATATAAAAAAACAAATATAAAAAAAAAAATATTTTTTCAGTTGTTTTAGCTCAGTGATACAAATCCATTTTACTCAGCTTTGTGTAACCTTTCTGTGTGTCACAGTTCAACACATTCGCTCCCATCCGTATATACTGTCCAGGTGACACTTTCTGTACGTCACACAACACAACCAAGTCATTTGCTACCGATAACATCTACCGCTTGATCCAGAAAACTCTCTGTGCGACATTTCTCTGGGTCGCAGACTAAATAGCCACCGTTAACAGGGTGTCAGTCAGTCCTACCATAGTTCCTGCACGTTACGTTCCCAAAAAAACAAAATTGTAAAAAAAATATAAAAAAACAAATATAAAAAAAAAACAATATTTTTTCAGTACTATGTCTATGCCTCCTCCTCCACCGAATTACCATCCGTGGGCACGGCGCCTTCAGTCGGTAGCTCTAGGCGCAGCAGCAGTGCCGTGGGTAAGCGCCAGCAGGCGGTGCTCAAACTGCTGAGCTTAGGTGACAAAAGGCACACCGCCCAAGAGCTGTTACAGGGCATAACGGCGCTGACCGATGTGTGGCTGGCACCGCTGAACCTCAAGCCAGGCATGGTTGTGTGTGACAATGGGCGTAACCTGGTGGTGGCTCTGCAACTCGGCAGACTGACACATGTGCCATGCCTGGCCCACGTGTTCAATCTAATAGTTCAGGAGTTCCTCAAGACATACCCCAATCTGTCAAATTTGCTCACCAAGGTGCGCCGCATCTGTGCGCATTTCCGCAAGTCGAGCACAGATGCTGCCACTCTCAGGGCAGCACAGCGCCGCCTACAACTGCCCGCTCACTGACTGTTGTGCGACGTGCCCACGAGATGGAATTCCACATTAAACATGTTATCCAGAGTTTACCAGCAGCGCAGAGCTATTGTAGACTGCCAGATGTCATCTTCCACCAGAACTGGTAGTCAGGTCTCTCAGATTCCTCAAGTCTACAATGAGGAGTGGACGTGGATGTCTGATATCTGCCAGGTGTTGAGCAACTTTGAGGAGTCAACACAGATGGTCAGCGGCGATGCCGCCATTATCAGCCTCACCATCCCGATGCTTTGCCTGTTCAAAAACTCACTGCTCAGCATCAAGTCGGATGCTTTGCGCTTGTCACAAGAGACGGTGGAGGAAGATACGTCGCTTGATAGCCAGAGCACCCTCCGGTCTGTTTCTCAGCGCCTATCGTAGGAGGGGGATGAGGATGAGGAGGAAGAGGAGGAGAATGTCGGTGAGACAGTAGAGGGTACCAGTGCTCAGTCCTTAACTCTTGAGCGTGTATGGGCTGAAGAGGAGGACTTGGAGGAGGAGGAGGAGGAAATGGAGAGTCAGGTCAGTGAGGAGAGGGAATTCTTGCGTGTTGGGACTCTGGCGCACATGGCAGACTTCATGTTAGGCTGCCTATCCCGTGACCCTCGCGTTAGAAGAATTTTTTCCAACACCGATTACTGGGTGTTCACTCTCCTGGACCCACGGTACAAGCAGAACCTTTCCACTCTCATCCCTGCAGAGGAAAGGAGTATGAGAGTGAATAGGTATCAACAGGCCCTGGTGCACAAGCTGAAACAATTCTTCCCATCTGACGCCGCTAGCGCCAGAGGGCATGGTTCTGTGGGCCAAGTAGCGGGGGAGAGGAGGCGAGCAGGCAGCTTGTCCAGCACTGGCAGGGGAACGCTCTCCAAGGCCTTTGCCAGTTTTATGTCACCCCAGCAAGACACTGTCACCTGTCCCCAGTCTAGGCAGAGTAGGGGGGAGCTGTATAGAAAGATGGTGAGGGAGTACCTAGCTGACCATACCAACGTCCGTAGCGATCACTCTGCTCCATACAACTACTGGGTTTCAAAGCTGGACACGTGGCCTGAACTGGCGCTGTACGCCTTGGAGGTGCTGGCCTGCCCTGCCGCTAGCGTGCTGTCAGAGCGGGTATTCAGTGCAGCTGGTGGCGTCATCACTGATAAGCGTACACGCCTGTCAACTGACAGCGCTGACAGTCTGACGCTTATTAAAATGAACAAAGCCTGGATTTCACCGGAATTCAAATCTCCTCCGGGGGAAAGCAGCTAAAGATTTAAATAACTTATGTATCCGATTCCTCTTCTCTACTCCTCTTCTCTACTCCTCCTCCTCCTCCTCCATATCGTCCATATCGTCTTTGCCTAACGCTGACCCAAAAAACGCCATTTTTTAGAGGTCCAACTGGCACTCTTTTAGCACAATTTTTCAGGAGGGCCCCGTACAGGCCCTCTATTCAAACAATTTTTCAGGAGGGCCCCCTACAGGCCCTCTATTCAAACAATTTTTCAAGAGGTCCACCTACAGGCCCTCTATTCAAACAATTTTTCCAGAGGTCCACCTATAGGCCCTCTCTTCAAACAATTTTTCAGGAGGGCCCCCTACAGGCCCTCTCTTCAAACAATTTTTCAGGAGGGCCCCCTACAGGCCCTCTATTCAAACAATTTTTCCAGAGGTCCACCTACAGGCCCTCTCTTCAAACAATTTTTCAGGAGGGCCCCCTACAGGCCCTCTATTCAAACAATTTTTCCAGAGGTCCACCTATAGGCCCTCTGTCCAAACAATTTTAACGGAGATCCACCTACAGGCCCTCTCTCTCTCCAAACAATTGTTCCGGAGGTCCACCTACAGGCCCTCTCTCCAAACAATTTTTCCGGAGGTCCACCTATAGGCCCTCTCTCCAAACAATTGACGTCTTTCTCCTATCTTTCTCTCTCTCCAAACTATTTTTCCGGATAGCTGCCATATACGGTATTAAACTGAGAAGAATACAGAGAACACATGCTACACTTGATCAAGTTCATAATTTACGACTGTATCGGTTGTTGCAACAGTTTTCAAAAATCCATTCTGGCTGTTGTCACCACCACACACGCTAGGCCAGGGGGCACTCCTCTGGCTCTTCCAGCGAAACCTCCTTGCCCCAGCCTGCCCCCCCCCCACCTACAGGCCCACTCTACAAACAATTTAGCCGGATAGGGGACGTATCAGAAGTTGCACTCATGTTTGTTTTTGTTCTTCTTTTATCTGCCTCCTGACCTGTGATAGGCAGAGCATGGACATGTCCCCTTAGCTGCAGTGGGAAAAACACTCCCCTGGCCAGAGCAAGCTCTTTTTCCCTTTTCCGTGTTCGAAAAATCCATTAAATGTAGGGGACGTATACGGTATTAAACTGAGAAGAATCGATACCATACGGGTTAAAGCAACAGCTTTCCCAAATCCAGTCCTGCTGTTGTCACCACCACACATGCTAGCCCAGGGGGCACTCCTCTGGCTCTTCCAGCGAAACCTCCTTCCCCCCAACCTACATGCCCTCTCTCCAAACAATTTTCCCAGGTAGGGGGACGTATTAGATACTGTACTGATTTTGAATTGCCTCCTGCAATAGATGGGAATCGAACCCGCATCAACTGCTTGGGAAGTAGCTATGCTCACCACTATACCACCAGCAGGCACAGCAACTGATAAGAACAGATACTAAACTTGATTTTAGCTGCAGTGCCAGCATGAGTAGTGGTGTCACCTGCAAGCGGTGATGGACCTTCGTTGCACCTAGTTGGGTGCTTTCCTAACATGTGATGGGCATGTGCCTTGCCTTTCTTGGTCTGGGTGAGCACAATTGCCATGAGGGTAACCACCAGGCTGTTGCCTGAGAATTTGGGGTAATGGTGGGATTAGACAGCCTCAGAGGCATCCATGCATGCTGCCCCTACTGTTTCCTGTCCATTTCCGTGGTGTTTCCATCATTTTCTGATGTTTCCAGGTTTTCACCCAGCCTTCCCTAGGCAGAGCCTTGGTCCCCCGCAAAAATGCTCGAGTCTCCCATTGACTTCAATGGGGTTCGTTATTCGAAACGAGCACCCGAGCATCGGGAAAAGTTCGACTCGAATAACGAGCACCCAAGCATTTTAGTGCTCGCTCATCTCTAGTCCTAAACTAAGAAATATCTTATAATGTACTGCAAATATCCCCCTGGTAACTTTAGGGCATAGTCTCTTGTCATAGTGAACCTGCATGTAATGTCAGACAGTGCTTCTAAACCTATGCCATGTACAGTAGCCCTCATACATTAGCAGCCACGCATACATCACAGCTAGTGTCCTCAAAGAAGGGGCACAAACAAGACCAAGCACATGGCCATTGTGTTAATTAAAATACCCAAAAAGGGAGTCTGCCATAGCGTTTCTTGTAATAAACTTTTTGGCACATTTGCCAATAGGTAATATTAATGATTTTTTTATCGTATACGGTTTGCTTTTGATTGCAATTTACCTGGTATTGACAAAGGAGCAAAATAATGATCCATTTATCACAGACAGAGTTCAGCGAATTGAATCCAATGAAGTGGAATTCTATTCGAATTTCAGGATAAATTTGATTTGTCGCAACGCCAAATTTCTTTGTGCTTTGTGGTAGCGAATCGATTTAACCTGAAATAGTGTAAAAAGAAAAAATCATACTTACCTCCTCCATTTGCTCACAATGGGTCGGCTGCCACCATCTTGATTGAAGATCTTGGCCAAAATCCCATGCGTGGTCACTGTGGGCCGGGCAAGCAGATGGAGGTGGTAAGTATGATTAAATCTTTTTTTTCTGTTAATTTTACACTGTTTTTACTCTCAGATACCGTGATCATGTATGAACATGGCATATGAGGAGTACAATGATGGGGAGAGGTGCTATCACAGCTCCCTGTCATTACACCTGCTACTTACAAAAAATGCGCGTCGTGATGAAGTAATTAATCACAAAGCAAATTTTTTTGTAAAATTTGGCAAAGCAGCAAATTAAATTTTCCAAAACTTCACTCATCACAGATAAAGAGTCAAGATTATTTAGAACAACAAGCAACAACAGCCTTTCCCTCTCACTCTCTAACAATTTCTCTTTCATTTTAACTGCTGAAATATCTGCAACAAATATGCCATATGTGAACATACCCTTAAAGCTTCCGAATATATGAAAAAAGACACAACTGTGTATGATCAATAACAGGGGAAAATACCCACTTCTTAATCTTATTAAACGTTTTTTTGTGATCCTTAGGCTAGGTCATCAATATCTTATCAGTCTGACTCCTGGAACCACCACCACCAATCAGCTGTTTGAAGGGCCAACAAAACTCTTCTTAGGCCAGTAATTCCATATTCATCAGTCACATGTCCTAGGCGAGCTCAGTCCTATTCAAGTGAATGGTTCTGGCTGCAATACAAAGGACAGCACTATACAATGTATGACACTTTGTACTGATACCTTGGTAAGCTGTGAGGATAGGTAATCAATACTTAGCTGTCAGGTCTCTGGCCCCTCGGCATGGCATCCCTTGCTCCTCGCTGTCCACGAGGGGCAGGGTGTCAACCCCGGGGTTCACATCCAGTAATTCCATTGAGGAATTTTTCAAGGCGCTGGGCCTCATTTACGATGAACCAGACAGAACCGCCATTGCTGAATCTAACCTTAGATCACTCCATCAGAGGAGTATTGCTCCCAATTCAGGCGGTGGGCCATCGAGACCGGATGGAATGATGCTGCATTGCAGTGTGCTTTCCTATGTGGGTTAACGGATTCCCTTAAGGCATGGTGGTCCACCACCCGCCACCACAAGATCTGGAGTCTGCCATGACCTTGGCTGTGTGTCTGGATAGAAGGCAACGTGAACGGTTGCACGATAAGTCCATCTCCAAGGGAATCTCACCTGGGACAAGGTTAACATCTCCTCCTACTGAAGAACCCATGCAGCTGGGAAAGACTGCTCCATCGCCTGTTGTGAGGCCACGTTCCTGGCCTCAGAAACGATGCCTGCTCTGCGGATCATCCAAGCATCGGGAGTGGAATTGTCCTCGTCTGGAGCATTTGGGAAACAACCGCGCCTAGTTGGAGAAGGGGCTCCCCAACTGGGCGCTCAGGTACCCCCATTTAAAAAAGTATTTTTTCCCATTGTGATTGCTTACCAGGGAAGAGAGGTGAAGGGTCATGCTTTCGTTGACTGTGGAGCTGAGGTTAATTTCTTGGATCATGCCATAGCCCGGGATCTGGGAGTACCCCTTAAAACCCTGAAATCTGGTATTAGTCTCACCACACTAGATGGCTCATTTCTTGACCAGAATGTAGAGGCGGTCACTGACGAACCGGTCTCTTTACAGGTGGGGTGGCTTCACAAGGAAAAAATTAACCTCTGGGTTCTGCATGCCCTTCCTGCTTCTGTGGTATTAGGCTTGCCATGGCTCAGGCAGCATAATCCCTGTATTGATTGGGTTAATGGGGATGTCACCAGTTGGAGTAAGGAGTGTCAGAGTAAATGTATCCAGGAGATTAAACCAGTTGGTTGCTCTTCTACTCAGGTCCCTGGTATAAGAAGGAATTTCCAGAAGTATTCTCGGAGAGAGGAAGTTCTATATTACCACCGCACTGACCCTATGACTGCGAGATTCACTTGGTTGCAGGGGCCCCTCTGCCAAAGGGCAGAATTTTTATCTCTCAGAACCTGAGAGGGTGGCCATGAGGGATTACGTCTGGGAGAATGTCGCTAAGGGCTTTATTCGTCCTTCCAAGGGACGAATAAAGCTGGTTTCTTTTTTGTTTTCAAAAAGGATGGGGGATTAAGGCCATATATCGACTATCGAGAGCTCAACAAAATCACCATAAGAAACCAATGTCCCCTTCCTCTCATCCCTGACTTATACAACCAGCTCCTGGGGCTAAGATCTTCACTAAGTTGGATCTTAAAGGGGCCTACAACCTTATCCGTATAAAGTCAGGTGATGAATGGAAGACGGCCTTTAACACACCTGAAGGACACTTTGAGTACTTGGTGATGCCTTTTGGGCTTTGTAATGCCCCGGCCATGTTTCAAGCTTTTGTTAATGACATCTTTAGGGATGTGTTGGGACTCTTCGTCATTGTGTACATTGACAATATTTTTATCTTTTCCAAAGATATCCAGTCCCATAGGGACCATGTGCGTCTGGTCTTCAAGAGGCTTAGTGATAACTCCCTGTATGTCAATACTCCTAAGTGTTCTTTTGAGGTCGAAGAGATCGGGTTCCTTGGAGTTATTTTGTCATCCTCTGGTTTCCGTATGGACCCCGCCAAGGTGCAGTCCATACGAGATTGGGTCCAAACCCGGAACCTTAAGGCCCTTCAAAGGTTCCTGGGTTTTGCCAATTTTTATAGGAGGTTTATTAAGGATTTCTCCAAGATTGTGAAGCCCCTTACGGACCTCACCCGCATAGGGGCCAATGTATCTAGGTGGGGGGATGATGCTGTCTCTGCATTTTCCAACCTCAAGAGGGCGTTTACATCCGCCCATGTCCTGGTTCAACCCGACCTGGACAGGCCATTTGTAGTAGAGGTGGATGCATCAGAAGTTGGAGTGGGGGCAGTGTTATCCCAGGGGTCCCCTTCTCTCACACACCTCTGACCTTGTGCCTTCTTCTCTAGGAAGTTCTCTAGCCCGAGTTCAATTATGACATTGGCAACAGGGAGCTATTAGCCATCAAATTGGCTCTCGAGGAATGGAGACACTTCCTAGAAGGGGCCAGACATCCATTTGTGGTTCTTACCGACCATAAGAACCTGATATATCTGGAGAACGCTAAAAGGCTTAACCCCAGGCAGGCTAGCTGGGCCTTGTTTTTCTCGAGATTTAGGTTTACCATCTCATTTATTCCTGGCTCTAAAAACACTCGAGCTGATGCGTTATCCAGGAGTCTGTGCCCTATCCAGCAAGAAGAGGCTAGTCCACCTCCTATTCTTCCCCAAGGGGTGGTGGTCGCCTCCACCAATGTCGAATGGGAAGTGATAAAATCGCAACACCTGGCCCCCACAGATACCCCTCAGGATAAACTATTTTTCCCAGTTCACCTGAGACTCCGCACCATTCAGAGTTGCCATAACTCTGTCCTGGCTGGCCATCCAGGAATTAAAGGAACGTCTCATCTGATTAGGCGGGGGTTCTGGTGGCCTACTTTGAGACAGGATGTTGAGGCATTTGTCCGTTCCTGTGAGGTGTGCGCCAGGAGTAAGGTACCTCGGTCTTCTTAGCCTGGGAAGCTCCTCCCCCTTCCCATCCCAGACCGACCCTGGTCGCACATCTCGATGGACTTCATCACCGATCTCCCTGTCTCTGAGGGCAAAAAACGTTATCTGGGTTATTGTGGAATGGTTCTCCCATCAGTGTCATCTCATTCCCCTTCCCCCGTTGCCCTCATTCCAGGATATGGTCAACATATTTATCGATAATGTTGTCAGGTTGCATGGGGTTCCTTGTAGCGTTGTGTCTGACAGAGGTACCCAGTTCATTTCTAGGTTTTGGAAAGCCTTCTGTGGGCGTATTGGGATGGAGTTGTCTTTCTCCTCTTCTTACTATCCGCAGTCGAATGGTCTCCCGGAAAGTACCAATCAGTTGTTGGAAACCTACCTTAGGTGTTTTTGTTCAGACAACCAGCTTGAATTGGGCAGGTACCTACCTTTGGCTGAGTTTGCCCTTAATAATAGGCATCATGAGTCTCTGGGTACGTCCCCCTTTTACTGTAACTTGGGGTTCCACCCCAGGTCCCCAGCCTTTCTTAAAGGTTGTGACGATATCCCGGGGGTCACTGAGACTACCAATCGGCTAAAGGAGGTATGGACTGGTATTCGTCGGCACCTCCAAAAAGCAGTTGACCAGCAGAAGGTTGCTGCTGATAAACACCGATCTCAGGGGGAGGTTTTGAGAGTTGGAGACCTGGTGTGGGTTTCCACTAAGAATCTCAAGCTTAAGGTTCACTGTATTAAGCTTGCCCCCAGGTTTATCGGTCCATATCCTATTCTGGAGGTAATCAAGTCGAGTTGCATTTAGAGTTAAACTCCCTGGGAATTTAAGGATCCCTAACGTATTCCACAGATCCCTCCTTAAAAAGGCTCGGGAGCCTTTGGTACCCCACACTCCACCTGGCCCTATTATGGTCGATGGTCAGGAGGAGTATGAAGTTGAACAGATTGTTGATTCTCGGAGGGTTCAAAATTCTGTTCAATACCTGGTCCACTGGAAAGGGTACGGGCCAGAGGAGAGGTCATGGGTTCCTAAAAAGCGTATCCATGCAGATAAATTGATTGTGGAATTTCATTCCAGATTTCCGGTCAAACCGGGTGGTGAGAGCCCGGAGGTTTCTCCTCAAGGGAGGGGTACTGTCAGGTCTCTGGCCCCTCGGCGTGGCATCCCTTGCTCCTTGCTGGCCACGAGGGGCAGGGTGTCAACCCCGGGGTTCACGTTTCATGCGCGCGCAGCATTCTATGAGACGCACTACACGTCCTGGTATTGCTAGGAGACGGGACGCTGTCATTCCCAGCGCTGACGCTAGCCAGGGGTCCCGGGACACCGGGGCTCCTAGCGTCAGCTGTTGCCAGAGAGCCACTACCACTTTATCTCCTGAGTCAGGGAGGTGGTGGGAGGTTTTCTCATTTTCACCCACTCAGTCCTCACCTGTGCTTCCTTGGCCTGAGGGTGGAGATTGAGTGTGATGTCAGCAATGTCATGTGATCCCAAGAGGGCTATTTAAACTAGCTGTTTGCTCTCACACATTGCTGATTATTTCAGTTACTTTCAGTGCTGGAACTAAGCTATGTGGTGAGTGTTTCTCTTTGGTTATCTGCTTCAGCTTTGGTACTGGTGTTCAGCTGGTTCTTGTGTCCTGGTTTATGTTTTGACCTTGCTCTTGTCTCTAACTATTACACTGCATTTATCTCCCAGTACCCTCTGGTAGTTTTTGCCCAACCGTGGGCGGTGTGCCCAGCCACCAGCCGCCTTGCTACTGGCACCTGGGAAGGGCTTTGCATAAGCCCCCCTTCCTGCGGGAAGCGGGTGAAGAGTACCCCGGCCCTCAAGTGTGTTTAGAGCACGGCGGCTTGCGCAAAGCGTGTCTGGTACGCCGCATTTCCTGACCACCAGTTCGGCTTTAGTTCCATAGCCTTACATTTGCTCACTGAAAACCCTTTAATAAATCCACTGGTTATTTTTTTGCCCTGTTTGTGCAGTAATTTGAGTTAAATCTAATATATTTTTACAAGCTAAAGTGACTTACTGACATATTTCATAACACCTTTGAGAGGGTTTTCCAAGATTTAAATACTGATGATCTATCCTGTATATCTGATTGGTGGGGGTTTTGAAGCTTGGGACTCCCACCAATCAGGTGTTTGAGAAGGCAGTGTTTCACAACGCTGCTGCCTTCTCACCAATCAAACAACTGTACATTCTATAGTGGCAGTGCGTGGAATTGCAGTTCAGCTCCATTCACCTCTATGAGGCTGAGATGTGCCTAGGCCATGTGACTAATGAAGGTGTCATCACTTGGTCTAAGGAAAGCTGAGAGAAGTCAGAGGCGCGACTGTGAGCCAGTCTTAATAAATGTGCCCCTTTATGTTTGGAGAAAGGAAAACACTGCATTCCAGTATAAAAACATAATCTCATCTGTGAAACACGATGGTGGTATTATCATGGTTTGGGACTATTTTGCTGCATGTGGGTCAGGATGGCTTGCCATCAATGATGGAACATGATTCATGCGGCAAACAATGAACTACCAAAGAATGAATACAGAATAAGAAAGTTATTTTTATAGCACTTATCTTTCTATGCACTGTGTATAATAAATAGTAATGTAGGGGCAAAATATAGGGTTCACATTGGCAGACTGGTTAGGTTACCATGGTAAAGTACTTACCCTTATCCCTGCTTGGTAATTGTGGAGTCTAGTCTTAGCAGAGCTACAGGAAAGATGTGTGTGAGAGTTCCTGCAGACCAGGCTCAGGACCTGAGAACCTCTGGTTCTCTGTACCTGGCTCTCTGAGACTATAGCAGCCAAAGAAGCTATTCTGCTACCAGAGTACCCCAGAAATGAAAGGGATCAAACATCTATAGAAGGTCCATAACTATCCAGGTCATAGGGTATTCCAACAAAGTATTTGCTTTTTTACCATCATTGTTGCTTTATATACACAGCTATTGGGAAAATAACCTCTGTAAGATACTTTAGAATACTGCCTTTGCTGCTTCTCCTATCATCAATCCAGTAAAGAAAGACATTGTTTATTGCAACTAATGGACCTATTTATTGACTCCACCATCCATTCTCTGGTCCTTCATCCATGCTCCTACTTGCGTTCAGCCAAACTGTTCACCATCAAGTAGAGATAAGCAAAGTTTTGAAAAATTTGATTTGTCAACTTCACCAAAGCTTGCCAAGAAATGTTCCAAATGAATTAGTCACAAATTGTTATACAAATCAGATTTGGTTATCTTTATCTACTATTAGGATTTAATAGGATTTAATAAGAATAAATAGGATAGGTAATCATTCCTAGAAGTACAGTTCTTTGGTGGGCAGCAATTATATCGGATGGAATTTTTAACTGTTTTTAAAAGGTATCCCAGTTATTAATGCTGAATATCTAGCTCAGGGCTGGCCAACCTGCGGCTCTCCAGCTGTTGCAAAACTACAACTCCCAGCATGCCCAGTCTGCCTACAGCTATCATCCTACAGCAGGGCATGGTGGGAGTTGTAGTTTTACAACAGCTGGAGAGCCTCAGGTTGGCCAGCCCTGATCTAGCTCTATAGGAAAACAATATTTAAAAAAAAAGTATTTTAAAGGGAATTTGTGTGGTCAAGGTTTTTCACAGTTAAAATCCTACATGGCAGCCAATATTCTACAAATGAAGACAACAAACTTATTAATATTTATGAAGGACATAGGTCTACTATTTAGTAAGTAGAAACTGTCTACCAAGCTTGGCTCGGCATAGCTTTTTCATCGCCTCATAACAAATCCATTAGTATGACTGCATTAGCTTGAAAGAAACAACAAAAAGCTTTCAGTACAGGGACACCTTTGCAGGACTTTCATAAAACTGCACAGTCTGTCATAATAGAATTAGCTTAACACTTAAAGACACAGAACAGTTTTGGTTTTAAGATATTTTTAGAATTTGTTTCTCATTCTTAGCTTAATCCTCAATTTTGCACAATGATGAGGTTCTGAAGTGGCATGCTAAATTAAAAAAAAATTAACAATATTGGAACTAAAGGATGTGTCCCCTTGGATTATTATTTTATTATTATTTATTATTTCTTTATATTAGGGGCAGGATGGGTTAAAAAAAAAGCATCACTGATCCTCCATCTTTCTTATGTTTACTGGGTCCTGGCTGGCAAAAACTACATATTATGTAAAGTGTAACACCTGTTTTACACATGATCTTAGTAGTCCACAGTATCACAAGAGTACACAGGTGTTCTGTACTTCACAGGGCCAGAATTCGCTGGCAAAGTAATATGCTCTGGAGCACTGATGCCAGACATCTATAGATAATGGCAGTACCAGCAGTGACTGAATGTAGAGCTTCCAACTGTATGCTCTAGAGCAGTGATGGATAACCTCTGGCACTCCAGCTATGGTAAAACTATGACTCCCAAAATGCCCCCTTGCTTGGAAGTTTTCAGAACTCCATAGAAATGAACGGTGCATGCTGGGAGTCGTAGTTTCACCAAAGCAGGAGTGCCGGAGCTTAGCCATCACTGCTCTAGAGTGTGAGTTGGCCAAGCACACTTTATTCAGTAAGTATGTTCAATATAAGACAGATCCTCTCTGCACCTTTTGGGCATGTTTTACTTTTAGAGGATTTTTTAGCTTGTGGGAGGTTCAACTGACATGCCTGCCTGTTTCTTATGTTTTAATCAAATAGGATCTCTTTTTACTTATAGACTGGCATTGTGCTTCATACAAGTTTTGAAAAAAAGAATATGTATTATATCTCTCATGCATGAATTAACCCATTCACGCATTTGGATGTAACTGTACATCCAAATTGAAAGTAATTTTTTGCTTACAGGGGCTGTGGCACTTTAAAGTGTCACAGCCTCCGAGTCTCCACTCTCCCCGAGAGCAGAGACATCGGGGAAGACGGCAAGGGACCAGTGGTCCCTTGCTGACAAGCGCTCCGATTGGATAGTCTCTGCAGACTAACCAATGGGAGAGCTTTAGTGTTAAAATGCTGCTTTCAGGCTGCGATCTCCACTGCAGCCTGAAAACAAGTAAGATGTCCTGTGTGCCCCTGATGATATTTGCCCTGTGCCCTGTGTGCCCCCAATGAATATAGTGTCCCTCCAGTGTCCCTGTTGCCCCCAGTTGCTGCCATTTCCTCCCTTTTATGGGTGCCTCCTGGTCCTTTGTGCAGGCTCTGATTGCAGTGGTTGGATCAGAACGGCTGCCATCAGCAGAGAGTGTGAGCTGTAATTACTGCTGGCACCGATCTCGGCTGTTGAACCCCATAAATGCTGCGGTTAGTAGCCGCTCGCCGCATCCATGGGGTTGAGAGGGATGGAGCTCCCTCTGTCTTCCTTTGGGCCGCCGCTGCTGCAATGACAGTGGCCCGATGGTTACCATGGCAACCGGATACCTAACAAAGGCATCCAGGCTGCCATGTATCTAAGGGCCCATTCACACGACCGTGTGAATGGGTCTGCACCTATTCCGCCGCGGCTTAGCAAGAAAAGATAGAACATGTCCTATACTTGTCCGTACGCACAGACAAGTATAGGCATTTTCAATGGGGCCGCCTGGCGTGTGTTCCGAGCGCTGCGGAACAGGCGCTGCGGAACGTGGGCCGTCTGAACGGGGCCTAAGTAAGTGTAAGTGTAGCACTGACAATACATTGCAAGAAATGACTATTGCAGTGTACTGTATAGCCATCAGGCCCACTGGATCTTCAAGATCCAAATAGGTCTTGATAAAAAAAAGTGTGTAAAAAAAAAAAGGGGTAAAAGAGGTAAAAAAAATAAAATAAAAATGTAAATAAAAACAAAATAAAAATTGTCTTTTCTGATATCAGTTCATTTAGGTCATTAAAAAATGAAAAAAAGACACATAATTGGTATTGCTGCGTCCGTAACGACCTGATTAGAGATGAGCGAGCATACTCGTCCGAGCTTGGTGCTCGTTCGAGTATTAGGGTACTCGTAAGTGCTCGCTGCTCGGACGAGTATCTCGCCATACTCGAGGAAATGGCAACTTCCGCATCGTGCTTTTTTGGCGCCTATAAACACAGCCAATCACAAGCCAGGAGACTCTGCGGTACACCCAGCATTACGTGGGGCCCTTACATGTCGATAGCAGGGGTTGGCTGGCCTGATCAGGTGACCCTGGAATATACTAGTGACTGGCCGCGGTGCTCGGCTCAGATGCCGTCTGGATGTCGCTAGGGATAGAGCTGCTGCCTTTCAGGGACAGTGTTAGGGCCTGAATTTAGTTCTCTGTTAGGCAGGAATCACCCACAAAGAACCCAACAGCCCTGCTAAGGGCTAGAAGAAATTTTTTTTTTGTCTCCTGACTTGGCTGGCTGGCTGGCACTAGTAGTGCAGCTATCGCCATATCTAACCCTGTTTTTTTTTTTATTGTTCTATCTCAGTGATACAAATCCATTGCACACAGCAGTGTGGAACCATTCTGTGTGTCACAGTTAAGCACACTCACTCCAATCCATATATACTGTCCAGGTGACACTTTCTGTACGTCACAGAATACAACCAAGTCATTTGCTACCAATAACGTATACAGCTTGATCCAGAAAACTCTCTGTGCGACATTTGTCTGGGTCACAGACTAAATAGCCACCGTTAACAAGGTGTCAGTCAGTTCTACCATAGTTTCTGCACATCACGTTCCCAAAAAAACAAAATTTAAAAAAAAATTTGTTTTTCAGTTGTTTTAGCTCAGTGATACAAATCCATTTTACTCAGCTGCGTGTAACCTTTCTGTGTGTCACAGTTCAGCACACTCGCTCCGATCCGTATATACTGTCCAGGTGACACTTTCTGTACATCACAGAATACAACCAAGTCATTTGCTACCAATATAATCTACAGCTTGATCCAGAAAACTCTGTGTGCGACATTTGTCGGGGTCGCAGTCTAAATAGCCACTGTTAACAGGGTGTCAGTCAGTTCTACGATAGTTCCTGCACGTCACCTTCCCAAAAAAAACAAAATTTAAAAAAAATATAAAAAACAAAATATAAAAAAAAAATAGTTTTTCAGTTGTTTTAGCTCAGTGATACAAATCCATTTTACTCAGCTGCGTGTAACCTTTCTGTGTGTCACAGTTCAGCACAGTTGCTCCAATCCGTACAATCTGTCCAGGTGACACTTTCTGTACGTCACTTAATTCTACCAGACTGAACAAGTTTGTGGGTTTCAGTACACCAGGCCCGTTTAATTTTTTTTTTTTATATCATACACTTTTATACAAAAAATGTTGAACCCCCAGGGCTAAGGGTCGAGGACGAGGGCGTGGGCATTCAATTACTGCAGGAGGCAGAGGCCGTGGTCCTGGGCAGGGTGAGACAGCACCTGCTGATGAGGGAGCAGGGGAACGCCGCAGAGCTACACTCCCTAGCTTCATGTCTCAACTTACAGGGACACGTGGTAGAGGACTGTTGAAACCACAACAGTGCGAACAGCTGATGTCGTGGATTGCGGACAATGCTTCAAGTAATTTGTCCACCAGTCAGTCTTCCACGCAGTCCACCCATGTTACCCAAGGGAGCACTCCTCTGGCTCCTCCACCTCAACCTCCTTCCCCCCAGTCTGCCCCCTCCCAGGAAAATTTGGAATGCGATCCGGCATACTCTGAGGAACTGTTTTCTGGACCCTTCCCAGAGTCACAAACTACTTCTCAGGTTGCTGCTGACCTCGTTCCCGATGCCCAAGTTTTCCAACTGTCGCAGTCTGTGGGTGATGATGATGACAATGTTGACTTAGTGGAAGAAGTTTGTAAAGAGGTGTCGGACGATGAGGAGACACGGTTGTCAGACAGTGGTGAAGTTGCTGTTAGGGGAGGAATTCCGAGGGGGGAGCAGACTGAGGAATCGGAGGATGACGAGGTGACTGACCCAAGCTGGCTTGATATGCCGAGTGCTTCTGAGGCGGAGGCGAGTACTGCACCAGAACAGGTTGTAAGAGGCAGTGGTGTGGCCAGAGGGAGAAGCAGGGCCAGAGCTGGTGCATCATCAGCAACTGTTTCACGTAGTGAAGCTCCCGTGGCGAGGCCTAGATGTTCGCAAGTCTGGAGGTTCTTTAAAGAAAGTGACGATGACTGACGGACTGTGGTGTGCAACCTGTGCCACACCAGGATTAGCAGGGGTGCCACCACTACTAGCCTAACCACCACCAGCATGCGTAGGCATATGAGTACTAAACACCCCACTCAATGGAACCAAGGCCGTTCACCACCTCCTGCGGGTCACACCACTGCTCCTTCCCCTGTGTCACTCGCTGCCTCTGCTAGTCAACCCCCTGCGTCACTCACTGCCTCTGCTAGTCAACCCCCTGCCCAGGACCCCGGCACAAGCGCCTCCCGCCGTAAAACCACACCTTCGCCTCCACGATCCTCCACAGTGTCCACCAACGTGTCCCAGCGCAGCGTTCAGCTGTCTTTACAGCAGACGCTGGAGCGCAAGAGGAAATACAGTTCCACCCACCCACATGCGCAAGCCCTCAACGTCCACATCTCCAAATTGCTTAGCCTAGAGATACTGACCTATAGGCTGGTAGAGACCGAGGCCTTTCGAAATCTCATGGCGGTAGCTGCTCCTCGGTATTCCGTCCCCAGCCGCCACTATTTTTCCCGATGTGCCGTCCCAGCCCTACACCAGCACGTGTCACAGAACATCATCCGTGCCCTGACCAACGCTGTTTCTGAGAAGGTCCACCTAACCACAGACACGTGGACAAGTGCTGCCGGGCAGGGACACTATATCTCACTGACGGCACATTGGGTTAACTTGGTGGAGGCTGGGACCGAGAATGACCCTGGGGCCGCTCATGTACTGCCCACACCGAGGATTGCGGGGCCTACCTCGTTCACGGTCTCTCAGACGTACTATGCCTCCTCCTCCTCCGACCCCTCCTCCTCCTCCTCCACCGAATTACCATCCATGGGCACGGCGCCTTCAGTCGGTAGCTCTAGGCGCAGCAGCAGTGCCGTGGGTAAGCGCCAGCAGGCGGTGCTCAAACTGCTGAGCTTAGGTGACAAAAGGCACACCGCCCAAGAGCTGTTACAGGGCATCACGGCGCAGACCGATGTGTGGCTGGCACCGCTGAACCTCAGGCCAGGCATGGTTTTGTGTGACAACGGGCGTAACCTGGTGGCGGCTCTGCAACTCAGCAGACTGACACATGTGCCATGCCTGGCCCACGTGTTCAATCTAATAGTTCAGCGGTTCCTCAAGACATACCCCAATCTGTCTGATTTGCTCACCAAGGTGCGCCGCATCTGTGCGCATTTCCGCAAGTCCACCACAGATGCTGCCACTCTCAGGGCAGCGCAGCGCCGCCTACAACTGCCCGCTCACCGACTGTTGTGCGACGTGCCCACGAGATGGAATTCTACATTAAACATGTTATCCAGAGTTTACCAGCAGCGCAGAGCGATTGTAGACTGCCAGATGTCATCTTCCACCAGAACTGGTAGTCAGGTCTCTCAGATTCCTCAAGTCTACAATGAGGAGTGGACGTGGATGTCTGATATCTGCCAGGTGTTGAGCAACTTTGAGGAGTCAACACAGATGGTCAGCGGCAATGCCGCCATTATCAGCCTCACCATCCCGCTGCTTTGCCTGTTGAAAAACTCACTGCTCAGCATCAAGTCGGATGCTTTGCGCTTGTCACAAGAGACGGTGGAGGAAGATACGTCGCTTGATAGCCAGAGCACCCTCCGGTCTGTTTCTCAGCACGTATCGGAGGAGGAAGAGGAGGAGAATGTCGGCGAGACAGTAGAGGGTACCAGTGCTCAGTCCTTAACTCTTGAGCGTGTATGGGCTGAAGAGGAGGACTTGGAGGAGGAGGAAATGGAGAGTCAGGCCAGTGAGGAGAGGGAATTCTTATGTGTTGGGACTCTGGCGCACATGGCAGACTTCATGTTAGGCTGCCTATCCCGTGACCCTCGCGTTAGAAGAATTTTCCATTTCATCCACCATGATGGCCACAAGTGAGAGATGACCCTTGACCTTCTATAGGGACAGGAAAGCACAGAGAGGGTTTAAAAGCGACTCCACCCCCTCATTTCCTCAGTACTTTCCTGTCCCTATAGTGGTCAGCCCACAGAGAGGCCTCTCTGTAGAGAAGGTAAAACTTCAGACATGATTTTGCAGTACCTGCATCTCCCGTTGTCCGCCCGTGGCAGGAGCCAAGGCTGGGCAGCGGGAGCAACGGGGCCGCTCGTTCGGGCAAGTCCGGAACCTGCGTCCCCTCGGAAAAGTGCGGCCTCCTTCCACCAGCATCGGAAGCAGCCGCCGGACACCATAGTCACGTGGATCGCCACGCGCGCGGCAGCGGGCCTTCCCTATTCAGCCTTATGGGGGCAGAGCCTCTGGGCCTGACGCGGCCCTCCTTGATGATGTCAGACGCCGGGCTTCTATGTAGGAGCGCGCGCTCAGTGCAGGTAAGCCTGCTCCTGCATCATGTCGGCGTCTGAGGCTCCTGCATCCCGTCCTGAGGGCTCAGATCCCTCTCCGGCTGCTCCCCCTGTAAGTTTCCCCTTCAGTGGGAAAATTTTATTTCCTTACTTACATTTTATTGACTATATCTGGGGTTTTGCTCTTTCTCTTAGGCTTCTAAGGATTCTAAGCCTAGACCTCGCACCCTCAAGTGTGCTACTTGTAATAAGAAGTTACCAGATAACTATAGGAAGAGGCTGTGTAAAAGCTGCATTTCAGATGTCTTAAAGGAAGAGCAACCTTCTATTTTTTCTGACATGAAATCATTTATTCAAGAAGAAATAAGGAATTCTATGGCCTCCCTTAATATACCAGGACCATCTGTTCCTCCTGTTAAAAGACCCAGACCCTCAGTCCAATCCTCCTCTGATATAGAGGACATTGACGAGGGAGCTTCTACATCCAGACAAGCTCTGGATGAAGATATGCTATCAGAAGGGGAGATTGTTGAGGATGATAAAAAGTATTTCTTCTCATCTGAGGATATGGAAGATCTTCTAAAAGCCATTAGATCTACTATGGTATCGAAGATG
>ONZH01005578.1:0-10010 GCA_900303285.1 Rhinella marina
CTAATGATGCCTTTATTACATTAATCTGATCCCCCAATCTTCATGAAAACGATCTTTTATTCCAGAACAGCGCGCTCCCTGAAGTCAGCTTGAAGTCAAGGGGGCAGCGGCCTCCTTGCTTCAAGCCAGTAAAACACACCCCTCTTTGCTCTGATTGACATCCCCTTTTGTGCCGGGAGCGGTGCGCTCCTACGTGCTGCGCGATCCCGGCTCTTTTGCTGTGGACCTGCGGGCGGACCTGTCTGCGGGCGGGCGGTCGGCCGGCTTGCGTGCATAGGAGAGGACGGGCGGGCGCACGCTCGCTGTTGCTGTCTGAGTGTGCGCAGCAGATAAATGAAAGCCGGCGAAATGAAACGAAAGTGTAGGAGCCGGGATCGCGCAACACGTAGGAGCGCACCGCTCCCTGGCACAAAAGGGGATGTCAATCAGAGCAAAGAGGGGCGTGTTTTACTGGCTTGAAGCAAGGAGGCCGCTGCCCCCTTGACTTCAAGCTGACTTCAGGGAGCGCGATGTTCTGGAATAAAAGATCATTTTCATGAAGATTGGGGGGATCAGATTAATGTAATAAAGGCATCATTAGGATCACACTGACCACTAATATGAGGTAATGACTGCAGTTTTAAATGTGTGTGGGACGTGACAGGTTCCCTTTAACATCTGTTGTGGGTAAACTGTTTGAAGGTTTTCTAAGAGATGCTATCTTGGAGTACCTCAATGAAAATAAGAAAATAACTGCAGATCAGCATGACTTCATGAGGAATCGGTCATCTCAAACCAATTTAATCAGTTTCTATGAGGAGGTAAAATGTAGACTGGACCGCGGCGAATCAATAGATGTCATATATCTGGACTTCTCCAAAGCGTTTGACATGGTACCACATAAAAGGTTAGTATATAAAATGAGAAGGCTTGGCCTGGGAGAAAATGTCTGTATGTGGGTAAGTAACTGGCTCAGTGATAGAAAACAGAGGGTGGTTATTAACGGTACATACTCAGATTGGGTCACTGTCACTAGTGGGGTACCATAGGGGTCAGTATTGGGCCCTATTCTCTTCAATATATTTATTAATGATCTGGTAGAAGGCTTGCACAGTAAAATATCAATTTTTGCAGATGACACTAAACTGTGTAAAGTAATTAACACAGAAGAAGACAGTGCACTGCTACAGAGGGACCTGGATAGACTGGAGACTTGGGCAGAGAAGTGGCAGATGAGGTTCAACACTGACAAATGTAAGGTTATGCAAATGGGAAGAAATAAAGCAAGTCACCAGTACATACTAAACGGTAAAATATTGGGTAACTCTGACATGGAAAAGGACCTAGGAATTTTAGTGAACAGCAAACTAAGCTGTAGAAACCAGTGTCGGACAGCTGCTGCCAAGGCCAATAAGATAATGGGTTGCATCAAAAGAGGCATAGATGCCCGTGATGAGAACATAGTCCTGCCACTTTACAAACCACTAGTCAGACCACACATGGAGTACTGTGTACAGTTCTGGGCTCCTGTGAACAAGGCAGACATAGCAGAGCTGGAGAGGGTTCAGAGGAGGGCAACTAAAGTCATAACTGGAATAGGTGGACTACAGTACCAAGAAAGAGTATCAAAATTAGGGTTATTCACTTTAGAAAAAAAGACGACTGAGGGGAGATCTAATAGCCATGTATAAATATATCAGGGGTATGGGAGATCTCTCCCATGAACTATTTATCCCCAGGACTGTGACGAGGGGACATCCTCTGCGTCTGGAGGAAAGAAGGTTTGTACACAAATATAGAAGAGGATTCTTTACAGTAAGAGCAGTGAGACTATGGAACTCTCTGCCTGAGGAGGTGGTGAAGGTAAGTTCACTAAAAGAGTTCAAGAGGGGCCTGGATGTATTTCTGGAGGGTAATAATATTACAGGTTATAGTTACTAGAGATGAGTCATTGATCCAGGGAGTTATTCTGTTTGCCTGATTGGAGTCGGGAAGGAATTTTTTCCCCTAAAGTGAGTAAAATTGGCTTCTACCTCACAGGGGTTTTTTGCCTTCCTCTGGATCAACTAGTAGGATAACAGGCCAAACTGGATGGACAGATGTCTTTTTCCCGCCTTATAAACTATGTTACTATGTATGTTACTATGTATCCTCAGGACACCTGGGACCTCCGCCGATGAGCTCTTTGGGAAGGCACCGACTCTCACAGTACAGAAAACTCCTACCTTAAGAGATGATGCTAAAGTTACTGTGACATGTTTCACGTATACGTAAGGTTCCTCAACAATATCATATTTTAATGTGGCAGGTGCAGCTATATTTACAATCAGATCTAGATCAGTTCCTCAGAAAATTATAGACTGGTAAGACTAACATATAAAGCTGAAAAACATTAAGGGATTATAAGGTACGAAATACCGGAGTGTTTACCGCCCACCATCCTATTTTATGCTGGAATGTGGCAAGGCATGCTCACCCAGCAATGAAAGTGTTGAACCTTCCCCACCTCCTCCACAATAATGAAATTTTTCTTCTTCTTTTAAGGCCTCATGCATGGGCATTGACCTTGTGCCCGCCGTCTGCGGACGCATTCACTTGAATGGGGTCGACGATCCGCATCCGAAGGTCCGCACCACAAGAAAGTAATTAATACACGTGCTTCCAATCCGTGCCTCCATTCTGCACATGGCCAGTGCCCGTATTTGTGGACCTGCTGCTTGCGGGCCACAATACAAGCACGTTCCTTCGACGGTCGTGTGCAATAGGACTAAAACAACTTAATGGTGGAACTTGGCAGACCAGTGTCCAGTGTTTGTAACAAGGTTGTTTACTCCTTTGTGTCCTGCCTCCGAGTAAGGCTTCTTTTACACTAGCATTAGGCTTGTCTGGCAGGGAAACAGCCTGCTGGATCCGTACTAACGCTTGCACAAGTGTGCTGCCAGAAGTCCGGCCCGGCCATTTGCGACAATGGGGACGGGCGGGCGATGCGGCTGCAGCACGGCAAACGTGCCGAGAGGCGGCGGGACAAATACCACAGCACGCTGCGCTTTTTTGTCCAGCTGCATCTCCCGCCTGTCAGCCTTTATAGTGAATGGGCCAGACTTCTGGCCGCTCACGTGTGCAAGCATTAGTACGGATTCAGCAAGCTGTTCCCCTGCCGGAACAGCCTGCCGACAAGTCTAATACTAGTGTGAAAGAAGCCCAAAAGATCTATCACCCTTGCCTTTCCTCCTCTGCTTTTATTAGTCACAGCTGAGATGCCACCGTTTGTACCATGACCACCTGTACCTATTGTATGCTGCTGGTGCTCATTATTATGCAGGTCAGTCCACAAAGCCGTGTGCACATAAAGGCTGTAAAGTGTTATAGGCAGCACGTACCTCTTTGTATCTTCCTCCATAAGAATTAAAGGCAGATATGGTAAGGAGCAGCTACTGTTCCAGACAATGAATGTGTATGAAAATGACTTCAGACATGACACTTATAGACATACAGGGTACTATTATTACTATAGCAAGGCACTGAACAATCATATCAATCCCCTAACATGTATGGGCGTGTCCTGGTGAATCACTGACCAAATTACAGAAATCTCTGTATGATTGTTCCATCTACAGGTCAAGACGTGCTCCATAGCATCACTTTTACTGCTAGCGTCCGAATTCATGTGCATGCACTAGGAAGCTTTTCAGAGAGTGCTAGGACCAAGAATACCCCATGTCTGGAGACCTAAGGACATGGATGGGAGGGAACCCTCAGTCACACAGACTGTGTCAGAACAAGTGGCAGGCTACTATACAGTTCCCAAGACCACATGCCTGCGCTTTGAGAAAGCAAACCTGTGCATGATTGAAACTACAAGATATTGATAAATGCTTTTATTATTACATAAGGGAACTAATGCTTTACAACACTGAAGAATTCTAGATCCACGTCAATAAGAAACTTAAACACGAAGCTCAAAGATGACCATGGGAATATAACAACTGTAGAGGACAAAAAAAAAGTGTAAAAGACAATACTTTTCATCTGTTTTCCCTAAAAAGTTGACTTTTATTCAAATTTTAGATTCTCAGGAAACCTGAAGGAGTACAGCTCAATCCAAACAAATTAGGACCTCACGCACAGCCATGTCTGCATTTTGGTTCGCAAACCACAGATCCGCTACATAGAGATACCATCCATGTGCACTACACATTTTTCTCACTTTTAGCAATAGAAATTACTATTCTCATCTGTAACATGGACCGGAATTTAAGATGTGCTACAATTTGCGCAACATCCAAATGGATCCACATAAAATACGGATGTTTGCATGGCCCCATAAAAATGAATGGGTCAGTGTGCTATCCACAAAAAATTCATATAGCTCAAGCATGAAAAATACTTGTGCATGAGTTTTAATGTTGATAACCCTTAAGCCAGATGGCATTCATCATAAAATGCTCCAATGCTCATCTCAAAGGGGCTGCCTGGGTGAAGAAGGGCAGTAACACTGGGAGAGTCACTTGTGGAGAAAAATCTGGGTGTATTAGTAGATCATAGACTAAATAACAGCATGCAATGCCAGTCAGCTGCCTCTAAGGCCAACAGAATTCTGTCTTGTATTAAAAGAGGTATGGACTCGCAGGACAGGGATGTAATATTGCCACTATACAAAGCATTGGTGCGGCCTCAACTGAAATACACAGTTCAGTTCTGGGCACCAATCCATAAAAAGGATGCCCTGGAGTTGGAAAAGTACAGAGGAGAGACACTAAACTCATAAAGGGCCTGGAAGATCAAAGTTATGAGCAAAGATTAAATGAACTGAATTTGTTTAGCCTTGAAAAAAGGCGTCTAATGAGGGACATTATTAATCTGTACAAGTATATTAATGGACCATACAAAAAATATCAAGGGAAGCTATTCTGTCTTAAACCCCCACAAAAAACTACCTACAACTGGTGAAAAAAAGATTCAGTCATAAGAGGCGACAAGAATTCTTTACAGTAAGGTCTGTGAATCTCTGGAATAGCCTGCCGCAGGAGCTGGTCACAGCAAATACAGTAGATGGCTTCAAAAAGGGTTTAGATGCCTTTTTAATTCAAAATAAAATTGAGGCTTATGACAATGTATAGAAATCTTGTTCTACTCACCCTTTCCCTTAGGCCCAACCCCTTTTTAAAAGGAAGATGGACATTGATCCCAGGATCGATATAGCGGGATTACAGGTTGGACTTGGACTTTTGTCTTTTTCCAACCTTAACAACTATGTAACTATTAAAGGGAGTCTGTGAAATGCACAAGCACAGCATCTCAGCTAATCAACATAATGACACAAGGTGGGCCAGACGCAATTTTTCACATTTTCAAGAAAATTTCCAAAACTGAAGTTTTAAAGACCAGTTCTGAATTCACTTTAAGGCCCCATTCACACGAACGTATATTTGAGGACCCGCAAATATACGGGAGCCGCCCGGCAAGTGTTCCGTCAGTAATGAGATCTATATCAGGCTAATACCACTATGGTTCTGACTGTAGATATCTGCACTAACGTTATCAGCAGAACTATCTATTGTGTCTACAAATAATGGTCTTTCTACAGAAGGGAAAGAGAAATAGATCTGCTAATTACAGACTGTAGCATACTGTAAGACTCACTATGTTGTGGATGAAATCCTACTACCAAGTTAGGCCTCTTTCACACGACAGTATTTTTTGCGGGCTCCGATCCGCATTTTTCACATGAAAAATGCGGACCCATTCATTTTTCCGGACAACAATAGGCATTGTTAAAATGGATCCGCAAAAAATACGGATGCCATACGGACGCCATCCATTTTGTTTGCGGATCCGCAATTTGCGGACCGCAAAACACAACGTTCGTGTGAAACTAGCCTAACTGGCAAGTTCCAGCAGTCTGTGTATGTGTTTGAGAGCTGTGCTATGTAACAGGATATGGGGCGGGGCAGCAGAGCTGTGCTAGTGCACATGAAATCCACAAGAACGCCCACAGAGCTTCTCAGGAGAAGACAGCAGGCTGCAAAACTCATAGAAGAGCATTTCTGAATGCATGTGAAGCAAAGCCGATACCAGTAAACTAAGAAGTGCAATTTTATCATGTGCTGCATTAAGGTAAGATATGGGGTTATTGATTTTTAGTGCACAAAGGTGTCCATAGCTTTTAAAGGGGTATTCTCATCTTAGACAATGGGGGCATATCGCTAGGATATGCCCCCATTGTCTTATAGGTGCGGGTCCCACCGCTGGGACCCGCACCTATATCCAGAACGGAGCCCCCGAACTGAATGAGGGCGCACTGCGCATGCACAGACGCCCTCCATTCATTTCTATGGGGCCGCTGAAAATAGCCGAGCGCTGGCTCGGCTACTTCCGTCGGCTCCATAGAAATGAATGGGAGCGGTGGCCGCGTTTGTGCGCTGCGTTCCCATTCATTTCTATGAGCGCAGCAGGGAGCTGCGCCTGGTGGTGGCCGGACCTCCAGGCGCAGCGCTCCCCGCTCCGTTCTGGATATAGGTGCGGGTCCCAGCGCTGGGACCCGCACCTATAAGACAATGGGGGCATATCCTAGCAATATGCCCCCATTGTCTAAGATGAGAATACCCCTTTAAGGGGCTTACGTAATAGAAACCACCCATAAACGTACTAATTTTAGAAACTACACTCCGTAAAAATTCAAAACCGATTTTAGAAACTGACAGGCCCGTCTCATTTACCATTTTCTACACCTGTTTTAGGCATAGAAAAGGGTCTAAATGTAAAACAACAGGGAAGCTCTCTTACATTTAGAAGTGGAATTATATAAGCAGCTCCTCTACATAGCTGCAGAGGATCCACCAAACAGTGTAGGGCTTTTTAAATCCGGTCTAAAATGCTGGTCTTGATAAAGGACCCCCTAATTTTTTTCCAATAAAATGTTTCTTTAGCCCCAAACTTTTCAAACGGAGCCCCCGAACTGAATGAGGGCGCACTGCGCATGCACAGCCGCCCTCCATTCATTTCTATGGGGCCGCTGAAAATAGCCGAGCGCTGGCTCGGCTACTTCCGTTGGCTCCATAGAAATGAATGGGAGCGGTGGCCGCGTTTGTGCGCTGCGCTCCCATTCATTTCTATGAGCGCAGCAGGGAGCTGCGCCTGGTGGTGGCCGGACCTCCAGGCGCAGCGCTCCCCGCTCCGTTCTGGATATAGGTGCGGGTCCCAGCGCTGGGACCCGCACCTATAAGACAATGGGGGCATGTCCTAGCAATATGCCCCCATTGTCTAAGATGAGAATACCCCTTTAAGGGGCTTACATAATAGAAACCACCCATAAACATACTAATTTTAGAAACTACACTCCGTAAAAATTCAAAACCGATTTTAGAAACTGACAGGCCCGTCTCATTTACCATTTTCTACACCTGTTTTAGGCATAGAAAAGGGTCTAAATGTAAAACAACAGGGAAGCTCTCTTACATTTAGAAGTGGAAGTTATATAGAGGCCAGCTCCTCTACATAGCTGCAGAGGGTCCACCAACAGTGTAGGGCTTTTTTAAATCCGGTGTCTAAAATGCTGGTCTTGATAAAATGTTTCTTTAGCCCCAAACTTTTCATATTCACAATGGGTAAAAGGAGAAAATGTACCCCACAATGTTACACATGTTCTCCTGAATCAGGCAACATTCAATATGTGGTCTTAAATGCTGTAAAGTAAGTGAGAAAATTGTGGCATGCACACACAGCTAGTATCCGTATTTTGCAGATCCACGGCTTGCAGACTGCAAAACAGATAAAGTTGCGTGCATGAAGCCTCATGTGTAGTTTAAACATTAAAAGTTTCATTTTCACTAGTGGTAATAGGAAAAAAAAAAAAGCACCTCAAATTATGTTAATTATGAGTCCTCATATTCATGAGCTCACAGCTCTCCCTGCCCACCTGATTGATTGACAGCTTCTTCCTTATGAATCAGCAGCAGGTGGGTGGGAGAGCTGTGAGGTCATGAATATTCGGGACTCATCAATATGTGCAGGAGCTGTACAATACAAGACTTTGGCAAAACAGCTGTGTCAATTAAACAAAGTGACCCTGCATTTTGCTAGGGGGATCTGTCACTAGTTTATGTTGCCCTTAGTTAGGACACCATAAAACTGGTGACAGATTCCCTTTATTCCTCTGCATAGGAGTCATGTGGGTGGCCCTACTTTGATAGACAGCCTTCCTTGTATGCTTAGTCATGCACAGTTAGCCGTCAATCACTGAATAGGACCACATGACTGTAGATAAAAATACTGTAGATAAAAATCTACTCAGCTCCTCCTGCTCTATAACATGCTTTCTGCAGATTGTACAGCAATTCCTGGTGACCAGTTCCCTTGAGTGTGCATTTTGACACCACAGGTAGTGCTGGGTTATTTTGGCAAAGAAATTAACTAAAAAACATATCCAGCTAGCGCTTCTACATTCAGGGTGGCTTCTTTCATAATCCCAAAAAGGAGGACATCATGCTGTACGATCCAGAGAAACCAGTCTGCTTCCATATGTGCGTTCTGCAGCACCCGCAAATAAAACTGTTCTAATATGGGCCGGACATTCCGTAAAATACGGAACACACACACTCAGTAACCGTGTTTTGCAGATCTACAATTTGCAGACTGCAAAAACAGTTACAGATGTGTGCATGAGACCTTACGCGTTTTTTGGGTTGCCGTATTCTGAGAGCCATATTTTTTATTATTCAAGTGTTGGTCTTGTGTGGGGGCTCTTCTTTTTTTTTGGAGGATGAGGCAAAGTTTATATTGTCTCCCATTTTAGGGTGCATACAACTTTTTGATTTTGTGATATTGCAGATGCCAGTAACAGCCAGGCCCTGAACTGATGGGGCAAGAGCAGCTCCTGGGCCTGCCTGACCAGTGTTCCATAATAATACGAGTGGGCCATAAACTCCCTTCCTGCTGCACCATACATAGCCCCTTGGTGCAATGAGGGCTTGGCCATTGTCCCCAGAGACTCACTCTCTTCCAGGGAACACCCCACCTCTTTGGCAGGAATATGTTGGTGCTATAAGTTAAAGAAATTAATATTAATCATATATCTACACCGAGCTCATGGGACTGCCAGGAATGGATTAGGGTTAGGCGATAGAAAAAATATTCCCACAAAAACGATATTGCATTCTGCATTCTATGGAAGGTCCGGCCCACAATTAGAACAGTCTTATCCTATTTTTGAGGGGACAAAGTGACTTTAAAAAAAAAGGTGAACCTGCGAGTTTTGTTAAAAAATTTTTTTCCTGTTACGGCGTTCCCTAATAGAAGATATTTTCAATAGTTTAATAGTTTGTACTTTTTTGGACGTGGGGGCTTGGGGGGGGTTCGCACTGCACCACCAATGATTATGATTTATAATACTGTAATGCTGTAATGTGCCCCAGACGTATGAGAGGCAGTCAGCACTGTGACATGTGACTGCCCTTATGACATCACCAAAAATACCGCGGTGATTTATAAACTGCGATATCACCATATCTTAATACTGCAGTATATCGTAAACACTGGTATACCACCCAACCCTAGAATGGATGCAGGCTCTGCTGCTCAGGACCTAACCGGATGTGTTAGGCTGAGTTCAAATCATTGGTTAGGCTACTTTCAAATCTGCATTTTCAATTCTGGTTTTCAGATCCGGCAGAGGATCTCAAAACTGGAACTAGACAGATCAGTTTTGTCCCCATTTATTCTCAATAGGGACAAAACTGATCAGTATGCATCCATTCCGTTTTGGTGCCAGACACAAAACTGCTGCAAGTTGTGGTTTTGTGTCGGCATGCTGGAAGTTCTCAATAGCTGGAGGGCCACAAGTTAGGCATCCCTGAAGGATCCGGTTTGTTCAGTTTTGATTTAATACAACCGGAACCAGTCAAAATGGATGAATCCAGATGTATATAAAATTGCACGGATCTGTTCAATTCCAGTTTTGAGATCCTCTGCTGGATATCGAAACTGGAATTAACAAGCAGATGTGAAAGTAGCCTAAGCTTTACCTTCTTCTA
>ONZH01005579.1:0-13584 GCA_900303285.1 Rhinella marina
TACAGTTTTCAAAGTGCAATTCTTATTCTGGCCACTAGATGGCAGGCCAGGATAAGAAATGAGCAATTGATGGATTTAACTGCCTCTAGTAAATCCATAATTGCTCATAAAGAAAATTAAAAAGCCACAATATATAAGCTCATATTTGAGCATTCAAATAGTAAAAAAAAAATTAAAAAAAAATGTTAAAAAATATATAAAAAATAAAAAAGATATAAAAGTTCAAATCACCCCCCTTTCCGTATAAGTAAAAAATAAATAAATAAAAAGTGATCAAAAAGTCATACACACCCCAGAATGGTATTAATAAAATCTTCAGATTGTCCCGCAAAAAATGAGCCCCCATACAGCTCTGTACACATAAGTACCAAAAAGTTATAGGGGTCAAGATATGACAAGGAAAAAAAAAAAAAAAAAAAAAGGGCAACTTTCTAATTTTTTTTCACTATCAAAACGCAGGAAAAACTATACATATTAGGTATTGCCGGATTCGTACTGACCAGTAGAATGAAAATAACGGGTCAGTTTTAATGCACATTGAACGCTGTAAATAAGAAACCCGTAGAACTGTAGCGGAATAGCGTTTTTTTTGCAATTTCACCTGATTTGGAATTTTTTTCCTGCTTCCCACTACACCGTATGCAATATTAAATGGTGGCGTTGGAAAGTACAACTTGTCCCGCAAAAAACAAGCCCTCATACAGCTATGTGAACAGAAAAATAAAAGAGTTATGGCTGTTTGAAGGCAGGGAGCGCAAAACGAAAATGCATGACCGAAAAAACCTCCGGTACTGAAAGGGTTAAGGACATTGTTCCAGTCTGTGAGGCTAATTTACTTTGTCAGCTGGTCAAATTTTGCTTTTTGAAGTTAAGTGTTTTTGTGCCTCCCTAAAAAAAATAACATTTTGAATAACATTTGGAGGTTTATTATATTATGGTCACTGTTTCTCAGATGTCCCTCAACCTCCACCTCTGTTGTTCTGTCAGGTCTATTGATTAATATTAACTCCATTCACTGTACAGCCCCAGGGAGCGTTGGAGTGAGGACAGTAACCATGTACATCACTACAACTTCTGTAAGTGCCATAACTGCCACTCCCATCCTCCTGCCTGTCCACCTACCTGTAAAACTGTCCACCCTCTAGTCCAGATACCATCATCATGTCTGTTTTTGGTAAGATCATAGACCATGTCACAGTGCCTCCTGAGCTACACAACAATATGCTGGGGAAAAACTGCTTCAATCCAAAAGATGATGTTAACTGTAACAAAATCTGACATGAAATTTGGAATAAAAATAAATTTACTCCAAGCATCAGTGTTTCTAAAACTGGGGAAATTTGCCCAGATTCTCTCAGGATTAGAGGTAACTTTAAAGCTGACATCATAGCCCTGTCTGTCTGGAAGATTTATTACTGCTAAGATGTCTGCTGGCATAAACCCCATCTGGTAACATAGGAGTTTCCGGACCACATACCTTCGATCAGGGAAGTCTTCTTTGGCGCCTCTGTCTTTAAATCTCACTACATTTCTCCTTTTAAAGGCCTGGCCTGTATAGTAAGCTCTGGAAGAAAAAGATGGCGCTCCAGGCAATGCTGGGGGGATCCCGGTGAGGCTCAGGGAGCTGACTTATACGGCGGCGGTGCCACTAGAGTGGCAGCTCACAACTATGTTTGTATGTAAAGGGGGAATATAAACCTCATTACTCTACAGAAATTCCTCCAGCCCATCTATGCCATCCTCAGATATATCCCATGTAGATTGTGCTTTCCCCTCAGCCACTGATCCCTCAAGTACCATCATCGCCAGTCTTTGTCCCAGCACTAGAGCTGTGCTCTGTCACCTTATCACTTAGATGCATAGATACAGTACATGTCCATTGTCCTGCTTCTGTGCTGTGCCTCCTGGGACTTGTAGTGCTGGTATCTGAGATCCAAGTTCCTCCTCCTCAGGGACAGCTGTGGATGTTTGCTTTTGCTGTTTCACATTTTCTTGCTTTCATATCTCTCCTTTTTTAAACGAAAATTTTGCAGCTTGCAGCACTGCTCTTGTCACCCGCTGGGCTTCCTCAGGGATTATACTGGACAGTACATGTCCATTGTCCTGCTTCTGTGCTGTGCCTCCTGGGACTTGTAGTGCTGGTATCTGAGATCCAAGTTCCTCCTCCTCAGGGATAGCTGTGGATGTTTGCTTTTGCTGTTTCACATTTTCTTGCTTTCATATCTCTCCTTTTTTAAACGAAAATTTTGCAGCTTGCAGCACTGCTCTTGTCACCCGCTGAGCTTCCTCAGGGATTATACTGGACTCTGGTTCAGCATCAGAAAATCTAGGCTCTGATTCACAGTTCAGACAATAGTTAGTAAAACATTTCTGGTTTCTATAGGACTCGGCAAGTGGTCCCATCCTCTCCACGACAACTTCTATCTGCTTTACCAGGTCACCAAGTTCCAAGCTGAGTACCTCTAACTTATGGTCGTATGTGCAGTGAGCCAGTACCGCAGGGGAACACGTGAGCATCAGGGATATGTCACAGTGTGGTGTTGCCGATGGTTACTCACGGTTTCGATGACTCCCTGGGCTGGCGTGCAGTTGCGTGGAGGGGGGACACTACTTCCCTCGGGGCACACTCTGTACTCAGGACTCCCGCCGGATGGTGAGGCGAGGTGCCCTTGATGCTAATTTTTAAAGTGTCAGTCGGCTGGGTCCTGGTTTGTCGTGACGCCAGTGTCTTTAGGTAGACACAACCTTAGTAATAGTAGAAGTGATGAGGAGACAGCTTGGTATGAAAACAATAACTTTTACTCTTTGTCTTGCAAAGGGTCTCATACAGATTATAAATAATCCACTTGATATAGGATGAGAATGCTGCAGGAAAAATCCTCCTTAGGCTGGTTACTAGTTGATGTTGGTAGAGAGATACTATTGCTCTTATGATGAGAGTAATTCACATATTATAATCCACTTATGAAGATAATCCACCTGATCTAGGCCTAGCTTAGGATAGTACAATATAGTTTCAATCTTTCATATGAGCAACCCCTCAGGGCAGGCATTAATACTTCTAAACCACTGTTTCCTGGGTGCCTTAAGTATACAGAAATCAGTCCACCCTTCCCGTAGGGCACAAAGTGGGCATCAATACAACTGCTCGCGCTTACAGTCATTCAATTGTGTGCTGATGCTGGAAGCTAAATCTTCAACACACAGGTGCCAGCTAAAGTCCATAAAGCATAAATTCAGCTATTACCTAAGCTGGTATTCCTTCTATCCATTTACAGCTGTGTTCCTAGTGGCTTGGTATGGTGAGTGCCAAAGGCAACCTGACTTGGCCAGAGTCAGATAAATTGGCAGCTCCAGGTTGGATAACAACTCCAGTTTCTTTTCCTGCACTTGACTTAAGATGTTCCTCTCCTTACTCTCTGACTGGTCTGGACTACACTCCTGGACTCCTCCATTCCTCTCAACTTAACCAGTTACATGGGTATATATATATATATATATATATATATATATATATATAAACAGCACCACCTAGTGTTGGAATGGTGTAATGGTGTACTCAGCCTAGATAGGTTTTCTTTGCAGCATATAATGACAAGATAATAAATACAGTGACATGGCTATTATAAATATACAGTTATAGACAGTTTGCTGTGTCCCTGTCACACTATATGTGGAACACTGCATACCCCACTTCTTTAAATTAAGCCGCCCCCGGCTTATTGTTGACACGGCGAAGCATCACCTGTAAAACAGTAGAGCAAACCCCATACACATATACATAGATATATTCTTCTCAATTGACTCAGCATTATAAAATGACATTAAGTGCAAAATGCAGTATGAAATATACATTATCAAATAGCAGCAATAATGAAAAGGGGCGACGTGACTTCTTTACTTGCCGGTGACAAATTGGGCTTAGTTCACATAATGGGGGAAACATAGTCCATGTCAAAGTTCTTTACAAGACAAGGCGAACTGGCGTGATTTGGATAAAACACTCAGAAAAATGTCCTTCTGGGTCTATTAGAGATTCACTGAAAAAATGCACTAAAACAGTAGATGCAAACAATATATGGACTAAGCCCTCACTCTATAGATAAAATCTGAGACTCTTAGCCAATACATTTTGATCAAAATACATCTGTGCCCACCTACCCAGCGCCACGGTGGTCTCAGTCCAGGCAGGTCCTACGCTAAACCTTCCTATGCGGTTGTGCATCTATGTTAGGTGCGCAGACCCTGCACATATAGTGTGCTGCTCCTAGTTACCTCTGTGTGCATCAGCAACCAATGAGAGGAGGAGCACACACACCTATATGTACCACCTTAATCAAGGTCGCCTCTTAGATAGGTGGGGCAAAAGTGCATATGAATGCTACTCCCCTGGTTTTAGGAGCGCATTCACACCAGAAGGTGCTACACCTTCCAGAGGAAGGTGTAGGAAGGTTTAGCGTAGGACCTGCCTGGACTGAGACCACCGTGGCGCTGGGTAGGTGGGCACAGATGTATTTTGATCAAAATGTATTGGCTAAGAGTCTCAGATTTTATCTATAGAGTGAGGGCTTAGTCCATATATTGTTTGCATCTACTGTTTTAGTGCATTTTTTCAGTGAATCTCTAAATTTAGCCTTGTACATCCGCACATTCTACTATCACATGGTGCAGGATGTTTGTATCTGTTTTCCGTAAATACCTTCTGGGTCTATTACTTGAATGTTGCAATAAAACATAGTTATTGTCCCTTTAAATAACCTGAGAAGGGGGTAAAAAGGGGTTAAAATGCGCAAAAAGGGCGCAATTGGGAAATGGCTTACTCAGCCTATAATAGGTGTCCTTTTCAAAGAGAATATGATGCAGAACAAAATATGGGCTCCTAGGTGGCGTGGGGAACTGCCACAACACAAACAATGAAGGAGTCCCACTAAACATAGGAGTTTTTTTCTTTTTCACATAGTCATTTTCTGTAGTGACTAGCCAGCCTACTTACAAGTATGGGTCCTCTTCAGACGGGACATCTGTTGGGAGTGGACTTCCAGACTCCCACTCATCAGATGACAGTTCGGGAACTCCTGGAATCAAGCGAACAAAAGCAGCGGGCTCCAGCCCTTCAGGGGTCCTTGTAACATTTGGGATCACTTTCTCCAACAAGACAGTGGCTACTTCTTGCATTTGTAGTCATGGCGCCATTTTGCTGGGTTGCACGGATAAGCGGGCCAGGCGCTGCAGACATTCTGCCTCCTCCACTCTCTGCAGTTCGGGTAGCATTACTGGGGGCAATGGTCATCTCACCTTTTTCTTGGGACACACTTCAGGGTCTTTTGTGGCAAGGGCAGGTTGACAGATAATGTTGGTACCAGCGAATCCGGTCGCAGGCTGGAAATATTTTTCATCTGGTGGTTTGGATGCGACGCTTACTCCTTCCTCTTCAGAGGACGCGGTGTTGGAACTCTCCCAGGTCTCTGGGGTTGGCTTGGGCCTAGTAACTCCAGTGGCATATGGTCCAAAGGTGCCCTCTGCTGGCGTGAATTCAACTACCTCATCGACATATAGACTGTGGAGATAGCTGGGCATGTCTCTGTGTTTTAAGGCTCGGCGATTCACAAAATAATCACGGCCTGTGTCCCTGTCCCTAATAAAGCCGAATCCTTTCTCTTTGCAAAAGTACTGCACAACTCCCTTCTTCCTCACTAACCCAGACAGGGACTCACTGGGACACTCCATCATAGGTTTACTTGCATTAGGGGGGCGGTGCAGTCATTTCCCTCAACACAAGTGGCAGTATTTGCAATGAACAACATAATGTAAAGTCTCTGATGGCGCAGTAAACAATATTTTCCCGCTTCTCAAATGGGCGGTGACTTGATTTTCCCGCTTCTGGGGTGATGATGGCGCAGCAAAAATTAACTGTTATGGCCATCGGGTGCCATTTTGGATGCAATATACAGTCAGCAAGCAAAATTATACTTGTAATAAACGTTTCAGGCGTCTATTTCTCTCAATAACACAGTTCTTTCAAATTGCAGTGGGGGCTTATTTGCATACTATTCGCATATGGTGTACAGGTTTGTATCCTGTTCGTGACGCCACTTTTCTGCAGCGATCCGATACCGCAGGGGAACACGTGAGCATCAGGGATATGTCACAGTGTGGTGTTGCCGATGGTTACTCACGGTTTCGATGACTCCCTGGGCCGGCGTGCAGTTGCGTGGAGGGGGGACACTACTTCCCTCGGGGCACACTCTGTACTCAGGACTCCTGCCGGATGCTGAGGCGAGGTGCCCTTGATGGTAATTTTTAAAGTGTCAGTCGGCTGGGTCCTGGTTTGTCGTGACGCCAGTGTCTTTAGGTAGACACACCCTTTGTAATAGTAGAAGTGATGAGGAGACAGCTTGGTATGAAAACAATAACTTTTACTCTTTGTCTCGCAAAGGGTCTCATACAGTTTATAAATAATCCACTTGATATAGGATGCGAATGCTGCAGGAAAAATCCTCCTTAGGCTGGTTACTAGTTGATGTTGGTAGAGAGATACTATTGCTCTTATGATGAGAGCAAAGTTATAAAAAATTTGTTAAGCTGTTTCGCCAAATTTCACAAGGAAATTTGATTTATTACGAATTACTTGATTAGTCACGAATTGCATTCCATTGTATATAGCAGTCACAATGACGGGAATGTTGATTGCGCCACCCCCTGTCATTGAACCCCTCAGATGCAGTGTTCTTCGCTGATCGCAGCATCTGACATTAAAATTGAAGCCTATTAGGCCGTCGCCGCCATCTTGATTGAAGAAACAGCGTGAAAATGAGAGATTGTGTGCGGTTTCTTAAATCAAGATGGGCCGCAATGGCCTCTCTGCAAGCAAATTTCAGGAAAAATAGATTTATTACCATGAAGTGCAAGGAAAATTTGTGGCAAATCAAAGTTTTCCTAAAATTTGTATCAAAGTCTCATCTCTATTCATGAGAGCAATAGTATAGAAGTTATATTCTTGTGCACAGGGGCGGTATTATTGTAGATGTATTCATATAAATAGAAGGCAGCATTACAGTAGCTATATTCTTTTACATAGAGTGTAAGTTTATTATAGTTATATATGTATTCCTAAGAGCAGTATTATGGAAGTTAAACTCTTGTACATAGGGGGCAGTATTATAGTAGCTATATTCTTGCATATAGGAGGCAGTATTATAGTAGTTATATTCTTGTATATAAGAGGCAGTATTATAGAAGTTATATTCTTGTATATAGAAGGCATTATTATAGTACTTATATTTTGTACATAGGGGCAATATTATAGAAGTTAAACTCTTGTACATAAGGGGCAGTATTATAGTAGTTATATTCTTGTATATAGGGGGTTATATTATAGTAGTTATATTCTTGTACATAGGAGGCAGTATTATAGTAGTTATATTCTTGTACATAGGAGGTATAATTATAGTAGTTATATTCTTGAACATAGAGGTCAGTATTATAGTAGTTATATTCTTGTACATAGAGGCAGTATTATAGTAGTTATATTCTTGTACATAGGGGGTAGTATTATAGTAGTTATATTCTTGTACATAGGGTGTAGTATTATAGTAGTTATAGTCTTGTATATAGGAGGTATTATTATAGTAGTTATAGTCTTGTATATAGGGGACTGTATTATTGTAGATATATTCTTGTACATAGGGGGCAGTATTATAGTGGTTATATTCTTTTAAATAGGAGGCAGTATTATTGTAGGTATATTCATATACATAGGATAGTATATTATAGTAGCTATATTGAACATAGAGGGCAGAATTATCATAAATATAATTTTGTATATAAAAGGTACTATTATAGTAGTTATATTCTGGTACATAGAGAGCATGGTTATCATAGTTATAGGCTTGGCCATGGTTATCATAGTTATCGGCTTTGGCATGGTTATCATAGTTATAGGCTCGTATATAAGAAGCAGTATTATCATGGGCTTAACTATAGCCATAGCAGCCATAGCACTTGCTATGGGGCCAAGAGGTAGGGGAAGGCCGAATCAGGTGCAAGAACATTGTACCTTTTTGTAGAGAATAAGAATATGGTGGTTTTTTTGCTATAATCTGAGTTCTCTGATGTATAATTCTATAATACATACATTTAATTATTACTACTTATGCTGCTGTTCAAATTTTCTTACACTAGATATTGAGGTCCCATCTTATTTTGCTATAGGGCCCTATAAATTATAGTTACACTCCTGAGTATTATAGTAGCTATATTCTTGTACAAGGAGCAGGATTATGGAGTTATATTCTTAGATATAAGGGGCAGAATTATGTTAGCTATAATGTTAGACACTGGGGTAGTAATTTAGTAGTTCAGTTCTTCACTTTCCCCAATGTTTTTGGCAGCTCATACAAAGCACATTGTTCACCAGAGGGCGACAATGAACACAAGAGAATGCATCTCCAAGACTAAAAAGAAAATGAGATCTGTGTTCTTTTTCTCCAGGCATGATCGGAGTGAAATGGAGAGTTTACATTTAGTAAACGCAATTTTAAAATACCTCTTTACCATTCAGCTCCGAAATGTTTACGGCAACATTAATGTGAATCCTAGTAATGTCTGGAATTGCTCTCTAATTAAGTTTATAAATGACTTTCCTCATAAATTACTTACTTAGTACTTACAATTTTTTTGTGAAACCCTTTAAGTAAATTAATTCAGAGAATTATCATATGCAGAGCTGAGCAATGTCTTCTTTTCATACATTTTATCGGAATGGTACATTTCATTATTTACAGTCTCTGTCTCGGCTCGCTGAACGCTCCTTGCATCTACCATCCAAGAATCGCAGATCTAAATAATTTATTATGAACTAAAAGTGGGAGAAAAATCAAAGTGTTTGTCTGGACAGTCAGTCACAGCTTCTCCTTCCTCAAACATTATGTCAAGCACAGCTTCTACCCCATGTCGTATTAATGCCTTAACACTGAAGCCTTCCAACAGTCTACATCATTTCACATGAGGGGTCTGGTTTGAAGCCCTGTGCTAAAATAAGGACAACACACTCAATAGACAATTACTCTTTTCTGCAATTAGTTATCTTGGGGAGCAACTAATGTTCTGTAACTTCTATACTACGGTAGATTATCATGTATGGCCAGCTTCTGAGACCAGGGCCATACATAAACTAAAGGGACTCCTATAGTAAAATTAGGCTTTCTGCAGGATTTTTGGGTGATGCTTGATGGCATAACCTGAGAATCCATGTGCATGAGGATACAGAGCTTGTTACCTCCTACCCTCCTCCATATTTCTTGTGGAAGGATGGGCAGGAGCACCATTTGGCTTTTTCTCCTCATTTGTTGGCCTACATTTATTATCAGTAAAATAGGGAAGGCCTGTCATACCCATTCCATATATTTAATTTGTAGTGAAACGAAAATCTACAGCACATCAGAGTATTTGCAAGTGAAGATTTTATTTAGTATGTGGCCCAATATAACCAGTGACGTTTCGGCCTTTCTGGCCTTTCTCAAACTGGTGCCGCTTAGATGAAGGAGATGGATAGTAAAAGCGGGCGCTTGTAGGTAGGAGCTACATGCTCAGAGGGAATCCCCAACGATCCAGCACCATGACTCTGAAGCTGAGGTGGAGGGACCTGTTGTTAGCACAGGCCGATGTTGGCATTGAAAGGAAGTGCAGTGAGTTCCTGAGGAGCTGGTGCAGAGGATGGGAATGGTAGTGGCTCCGATGAGATTTTGAGTCACGGTGTATTCCTTAAGACCTCTGCTCCTTGGGGATCGGTGCTGTGGAAAGTTGGTTTGAAGAAACAGGCCAGAAGTAAAGGTATAAAAGTCTCTCTTTATTTAGTGCACAATATAACTGGTGGTGCATCCAGTGTGGTACAAGTGCAATATCTGTCACCAGATGAGTTATGGTGGCTAGATAAGTGGCAATTTAATGGCACCTAAGATGTGCTGTCTTGATGATATCTCTCTCTTGTAATTCTGGCTAACAGTAGTATGCTGGCACTTGCGGAGATAGGTGTATGCTGTGTGACATAGGTTTGGAGTCAGTCTGCCTTGGATGTTGTGTAGATGATGGGTGTCTTATCTGTATTCCCACACCTGCAGCTGTGATTTTCTCTTTACTCTGCTAAGAAGCTATAGCTTTGAAGGACTCCAACTCCCCCTCCTTGCAGGAAGTAGGACCAACCCACTCCTACCAAGAGGAGAGGAACAGAGTGGTTAACCCTGTTCCTGCCAAACATACCTTCTCCGCTGGTGTACATGGCATTACCAAGGCATAACAATACATAACAATAACATAGCAAAACAATTGCAGATATCCCCAGGTCTAGAGTACTGCAAAAGGAGCATTATAGCGTCTAATGTGGGCACTGTCATGCCGACCGGAAGGAGGAGGTGAATAGTAAAATAGTAACATAGTAGCATAGTTTATAAGGCTGAAAAAAGACATCTGTCCATCCAGTTCGGCCTGTTTTCCTACAAGTTGATCCAGAGGAAGGCAAAAAACCCCTGTGAGGTAGAAGCCAATTATCCCCACTTTAGGGAAAAAAATTCCTTCCCAACTCCAATCGGGCAATCAGAATAACTCCCTGGATCAACAACCCCTCCTCTAGTAACTATAACCTGTAATATTATTACCCCTCCAGAAATACATCCAGGCCCCTCTTGAACTCTTTTAGTGAACTTACCATCACCACCTCCTCAGGCAGAGAGTTCCATAGTCTCACTGCTCTTACCGTAAAGAATCCTCTTCTATGTTTGTGTACAAACCTTCTTTCCTCCAGACACAGAAGATGTCCCCTCATCACAGTAACAGTCCTGGGGATAAATAGATCATGGGAGAGATCTCTGTTCTGACCCCTGACATATTTATACAATAGTTATTCTAGAGATGAGCGAGTAGTGAAATATTCGAAAGTTCGAAATTCGATTCGAATAGACCGCGAAATTCGACTATTCGACCGAATATCGAATCCCATTAAAGTCTATGGGGAAAAAATGCTCGCCACTTGGAAATCTCAATTCCGACCACTTGGAGGTCACCAAGTCCACCCTGGAACCTCAGAAAAGGATGCCAACACTGCTGGAATGCAACTGGGACAGCAGGGGAAGCATGTCTGGGTGCATATAACGCGCCCAAGTCGCACTATTACGCCACTATCACAGCCTCTCAACAATACACTCCAAACACAATATAACCTCTCTGTAAAGTGAGACCATACAAGGAAACCTTCTTTCCTCTACATTGCCATGGACCCCAAGCCAAACTAGACAAAAAAAACGATGAAATTCTGCACCCCTTAAAATCACGTTGCCTATGACAACCACAGATGGCATAGGCAAGGGGGAAAGCAAATAGACCCCACCCCTAATTGTCATTGTGTGTGTGGTGTGAGATGTGGTCAGACATGTCTTCTTTAAAATGTAAAAACAACTCAAACACATGCAGAAGCCTTAAAATGCCCAAATTGTTTGGCGCTTGAGATGTCAGTGACCCGCCGACCTGGCCCAGTGTCATGTCTAGCAGGTAAAGCAGTGGGGATGTTGAGGGATGCGTAGGACCGCAAAAGGCAGGAAGAGGCCGTGGGCTGGCCAGAGGCTCATGGAAAATTTTGTGGCGGCCCAAGAGGTGACACCTCTTAAAAATTATGTGGAGGCCCAAGAGGTGAGACCTCTTAAAAATTATGGTGGAGGCCCCAAGAGTTGACACCTTCTTAAAAATTATGTGGAGGCCCAAGAGGTGAGACCTCTTAAACATTTTGCGCAGGCCCAAGAGGTGAGACCTCTTAAAAATTATGTGGAGGCCCAAGAGTTGACACCTCTTAAACATTTTGTGGAGGCCCAAGAGGTGAGACCTCTTAAACATTTTGTGGAGGCCCAAGAGGTGAGACCTCTTAAAATGATGTGGAGGCCCAAGAGGTGAGACCTGTTAAAGATTTTGTGGAGGCCCAAGAGGTGAGACGTATTAAAAATTATGTGGAGGCCAAGAGGTGAGACCTGTTAAAATTTTTGTGGGAGGCCCAAGAGGTGAGACGTATTAAAAAATTATGTGGAGGCCAAGAAGGGGAGACCTCTTAAAATTAATGTGGAGGCCGCAAGAGGTGAGACCTCTTAAACCATTTTGTGAGGCCAAGATTTGGTCAGAGCCTTTTAAAAAGGTTATGTGGAGGCCAAGAGGTGAGGAATTTAAGACAAACATTTTGTGGAGGCCAAGAGGTGAGACGTATTAAATTATGTGGAGGCCAAGAGGGAGACCTCTTAAAAATTATGTGGACGCCCAAGAGGTGAGACCTCGTAACATTTTGCGCAGGCCCAAGAGGTGAGACCTCTTAAAATTATGTGGAGGCCCAAGAGTTGACACTCTTAAACATTTGTGGAGGCCAGAGGTGAGACTCTTAACATTTTGTGGAGGCCAAGAGGTGAGACCTCTTAAAAATGATGTGGAGGCCCAAGAGGTGAGACCTGTTAAAGATTTTGTGGAGGCCCAGAGGTGAGACCGTATTAAAAATTATGTGGAGGCCCAAGAGGGGAGACTCTTAAAATTATGTGGAGGCCCAAGAGTGAGACCTTAACATTTGTGCAGGCCCAGAGTGAGACCTCTTAAAATTATGTGGAGGCCCAAGAGGTGGACCTGTTAAAAATTATGTGGAGGCCAAGAGGTGAGACCTGTTAAAACTTTTGTGGAGGCCCAAGAGTGAGACCTCTTAAACATTTTGTGGAGGCCCAGAGGTGAGACGTATTAAAATTAGTGGAGGCCCCAAGAGGGGAGACTCTTAAAATTATTGGACGCCAAGGGTGAGACTCGTAAACATTTTGCGCAGGCCCAGAGGTGAGCCTCTTAAAATTATGTGGAGGCCAAGAGTTGACACCTTCTTAAACAATTTTTGTGGAGGCCCAATGTTTAAAGAGGTGAGTGTGAGGCCCAAGAGGTGAGACCTGTTAAACTTTTGTGGAGGCCCAAGAGGTGAGACGTATTAAAAATTATGTGGAGGGCCAAGAGGTGAGACCTGTTAACATTTTGTGAAAGGCCCAAGAGGTGAGAAAAAAAAAAGTGGACCCAAGAGGTGAGACCTGTTAAAATTATGTGGAGGCCAAGAGGTGAGACCTGTTAAACATTTTTGTGGAGGCCAAGAGGTAGACCATAAACTATATAAAAATTTTTCTGATTTACGGAGCAATTCTACGGCGGTTAAGGAGGAGGAGGAGGAGGTGGAGGAGGAAATGGCACTTCATAAGATGGCACTTCACTTTTGGCTGCTTTCCACGGTTGGAGAGCAAAGTCCGGGTAAATCCACTTGCTGTTCATTTGATTAGCGTCAGCCTGTCCGACTGTCGGTTGACGCGGCTGCGCTTATCGTTATAATGCCCCGGCTGCGCTGAACCCTTTCTGATAGCAGCTGGCGGCAGGGCAGGCAAGCACCCTCCAAGGGTACAGGGACAGTTGCCAGCCACGTGTCCAACTTGGATTGCGAAGACCCAGTACATTTGTTCTCCACTATCCGGACAACACGTGTGTCCGGGAAAAGCAGCCCGCATGAAGTCAGCCATGTGTGCCAGACTCTGAATAGGC
>ONZH01005580.1:0-43202 GCA_900303285.1 Rhinella marina
TGCATTCCAGCAGTGTTGGCATCCTTTTCTGAGGTTTCAGGGTGGACTTGGTGACCTCCAAGTGGTCGAATTGAGATTTCCAAGTGGCGAGCATTTTTTTCCCATAGACTTTAATGGGATTCGATATTCGGTCGAATAGTCGAATTTTGCGGTCTATTCGAATCGAATTTCGAACTTTCGAATATTTCACTACTCGCTCATCTCTAATTATAAGTAATCCATGTCTATAGCTCCATATACTGATGAGAACTCATTATCAGCATTTACTGTGAGCTGTAAAATGACGATAATTACCACCAAAATAATTTAGTCAAATACCACCAGATTTTCAGTGCACCATGGGGTGGGGTGCGGCAACACATGGATATAACTCTGCCAGTGCCTCCCCTCTTCTTTGATTCACAGTCCTTAAATGGGTTGTCCCACGAAAAATATTCTACAGTTTTCAAACCAGCACCTGGATCTGAATACTTTTGTAATTGCATGTAATTAAAAATGTTGTATAGCTACTGAGTTATTCAATAAAATGTATCTGTATAGGACCACTTAATTTCTTATTTCTTTGACCTATTTACTGAGCAGGCCGCACATGCTCAGTTTCAACTTTTAACTGTCTCCTGAGCTGTGATAGGGAGAGCTGAGACACGCCTCCTAAGCTGCAGCAGAATAGACACTCCCCTTGAGCTGTCAGCTTGATATGAATCTAGCAGAGCAATGAATGGGGAGATCTCTGGATCCATGTAAGGTACAGGGCTGGTTCTAGCTTTGTTAAAAAGAGGTTGTCATGTATTATATGGTGTCTGATTTTCATTTTTTACATTATTCATGGGATAACCCCTTTAAGATTTTAGAGCAAGTAGTAATGACAGAGCAGACCCCCATGATGCACTAGAAACTTTATTTGTATCAAAATAAAAAAAGCATTTCTCAGGATTTGAGGACCGAATGCTCACAAAAAAGTTATGGTTATATATTGGGGAACCTACCCTAAATGGCACTATGCTTAATTTGAAACTGATTTTGGAGCTCACTGATATGTATAATTTTTTATAAGAGTGTATGTGGCCGTTGGCCTCTCCGATCCATGTCCACTGGCATCTCTTCTCTCTTTGTAGGCATGGCAACTGAAATTCTGACCCCTCCAACTACACCATGCTTCATGCCACTCGTGGCCATCCCCACCTTCATACTCTGGCTGGTGCACACACTTGGAGGGGCCATGCTTGCTCTTCCCAAATTTTATAGGACCAGTCGGCACACAAGCCAATCTGTCCCCAGTTTATGACAGTGTTCTTTGGCAATGGTGCCTAAGAAAAAATGGTGCCTAATTTGTCTAGTTTCTGCAAAGGTGTGCTTATTATGTATTAACTAATATATCAAAAAGGAGTTATTGACGTATTAAGTATCAAAATAGTTTACTGCCTGACTGAAAATGCGTTAAAAACACTTATTTATTTGTAAATTTATAAAATGATTAATTCTCCACCTTACAGGCTGGATGCGGGTAGTGTGGGGACACAGTTAGAACAAATACACTGTCCCCAGCTTGCCCGATACCATTAATGGTGCAACGTGTCCCTAAATAGTGGTGTGGTAGTGAGCCTGTCTACACCACACTTGGCCACTATAGGGGTGCACCATGGGTATATATGGGGAATCGCAGGGTGCTCACTTGGCGAACAATGCGGTTGGTGACCCCCTTCTATATCAGGGTCTACCTATAGTTACCGCTTCTGGATGCACCCACCCTAGATACCCAAGCTATACCCCAGTGTGATTCAGTTAGGGTGGTGAGACTGACATAGGCTGCTCGCTGCGATACAGTATATAATGTCCTATTGCCACAGGACTTCACTCACTATATCACACTCCCACCCCAGTCATACCGCAAGGATACCGCAAGCATACATATCCTAGGAGAACACTTGTAAACTCGTCTCAATGAAGCAGTTATGCAGTAGTTTTATGCTAGATACTGTTCATTATATCAGACGTATCACCTAGAGTCCTACATACAGTCATGCTGTTCACACACTGGGGAACACGGCTCTATTCACTAAAATCTATTAGAATAATGCTCCCTGCCTACAGCATAGTGCTCGACGCGTTTCTATGCTGGGTGTTAATCCAGCTTGTCATCAGGAGCCTATGAGATACAAAGAGTAGAGCAGATTTGCAGAACGCTGCACGCTACTGATGGCGTGCGTGCAGCGAAACGAGCCTCCGGCACTAGAATGGCCGTAGCGCGGGCGCCTCCCGCGTGACCTTTAAATGGGGAGACGCTCCACCCCTGTCGAGCCCACTTACAGGAGCCAATCCAGAGAAGGATGGAAGTCCCATCCTTCCTCCTGTCTAACGATACCTTGCTTATAACAGGGGATAGAAGTGAGGTAAATGTGATACATGGTTCAAGAGGAACCTATAGACATAAGGGAACATCAGCATGTGTCTGATGATAGGTAATGTGCCCCTTATTAATCTAGAGAATAACACTCCTTATAGTCAAGGGGTCACATTATGTCAAAATGTACTATGGCTGATATTATCCAAAACAAGAGGTAACAATACCAGTAAACTATGTATTGGCCTGGTGTGTCAAATAATCTTAATGGGGGGCGGAGCTAGCCGAGCATGGTGCAGGACGCTTGAAGCTTGAGCTCCTCACCACCACACCCGATCTAGCAGCTTTTCAGCGGTTTAAACTGCCTGAAATATGGGCAAACCAGGTAAAGAGAGAGGCAAAGATATGGAGCAAACACCGAGAGCGAAAAAAGCGCAGAGTGATCTGAATAAATTCCTCAACAAGAAGACTTCTTCTCCGGCCGGCAGAAGAAAGATGGCGACTGCAGAATATCGCGCCACAGCGGACGAGGACTCGGACGGGGGTAGCTCGTACGCTCCATCGGACAACCCAGGAGAGGAAGACCCGATGCCTATCACCAGGTCCTTCCTTAAACATACTCTTTCACAGGCACTTTCACCTGTTATGAAGGAGCTGGCGGACATTAAGATGGAGATGAAGCACATGGGCCACCGTGTCGAGGCTTTGGAGGATGCCCAGGCCGCACACGCACACCATAGCCAGGCGGTCTGTAGCAATATTACAGCGCTCCGCACACAAATCAACAATGCCTACCTCTACTTAGAGGACCAGGAGAATCGGGGGAGGCGAAAGAATGTTAGAATTCGCGGCATCCCAGAATCATACCCCGCTGACTCACTCACTGACACGGTGCGTCAGATCTTTTCTGACTTACTGGGCCCGGAGCGGGCGGCCGCCATTACGATTGAAAGGGCACACAGAGCTCTCAGGCCCAAACCGTCCCCAGAAGAACCCCCGAGGGACACCATATGCGCCCTACTCAACTATCTTGACACCGCTGCTGTTCTTAGGGCAGCCAGAGAAAAAGAGGCGATCATGATGGACAATCATAAAATTCAGCTGTTTCAGGACCTGGCGGCGAGTACATTAGCCAAGCGGAGAGCGCTACGGCCACTCACCGAACTCCTGCGTTCCAGAAAACATCCCATACGATGGCTTTTTCCATTTGGGCTTAGTACCGTCATCAACGGCAAACAAGTGGCAATCAAACACCCGGACGATCTGGCCAAGATCTGGTCGGCGTTGGAGGTTTCTCCCATTGAGATCCCGTCATGGCTTCCATCAGCGAACATGGAGGACATCCCGACACTGACATCACCGCAGCCATGGAAGCTGGCAGCCAAGTTCAAGTCTCCCAGGAAGAAAGCTACGTCTGTGGACTGAGTCTCCATTCTACTACATCCCCCCTTATTGGGGGCAAGGGTTTGCTTTATTTCTGCGTAATCTATGTCTCTTAACATCTTTTTCCTCATTATTTAGATTGCCGTTGGTGCTATTGGCTCCGATTCACTGTTCTCTCTTTATTTAACCTTTTATAGCTGTTTGCTAATGTTTGCCCTAATTTGGCTGTTAGGGTTTCCTGAATATAGGGACACTTGAACTGGGCCTGTTAAAGCGTTCTAATGCCTACTGGATAGGTACCCTTAGGGTTTTGAATTGGCCTCTTCTTTGTCCCTACAGGCAGAAAGCCATATGATGTCACTTTGCTTTTTTCTCTAGGTTGGGTGAGGGGAGTACCTGGATAGTACTAGGTCTTCTCTCTCTGTCTCCCCCCCCCCACAGATGTTCACATCTGTTATTTTCCTTTGTTGTATATCGATTGGGCTAACTAGCCCCTGTTACTTATGTACATTCATTGTATGTTTTGTTATTTACCACCTGGTGTTGATACCTCAGTGGCTATTTGTGCTATCACCACACAGAGTTCTTGATGGCTAAGATACTTACATATTCCCTAAACGTCAATGGGTTGAATATACCTCAAAAGCGTAGCCAATTGTACCATATGCTCCGGAGAGAGGGGGCAGACTTGATTTTACTACAGGAAACCCATTTTAAACATAACCGGGTACCAAAAGTACATAGCAGTTTGTTTCCGACATGGTTTCACTCCACTTACTCCTCGGCAGCCAGAGGTGTCTCAATTGGCTTAAGTAAAAATTTCCCATTTGTTCTGTCAGCACAAATCTCAGATCCGGACGGGCGCTACCTTTTCCTCAAGGGAAAGGTCTTGAACTCAATTGTGACCATCGCTAATTTATATGCTCCTAATGTTAAACAGGTACAGTGGCTAACCCAGACCTTGGACCGGCTGAAATCCTTTGCAGAAGGTGTCATTATTATGGGAGGGGACCTTAACCTCACCTTGGATTCTGAGATGGACTCTACCTCCTCTACACCTTTGATAAGGAAAAAGCTTCTCCGTAAGGTCCAGGCAGCTCTGGCAGACTTGCATACCGCTGATGTGTGGCGTCTTTTCAATCCGGAAGGTAGGGACGTCACTTACTACTCCCACGTGCATGGTACATACCAGCGCTTAGACTATATACTGGTATCACATTCGGCACTTTCATCTGTCCAAAAGATACAAATAGGTCCCACTACCATTTCAGACCACGCCCCTGTTATAATGCATCTTTCTATGGGTTTTCCGTCTAAAAGCTGGTCTTGGAGGTTGAATGACACACTATTAGAGGACGAAAGTAACCGGAAACTTATTGAGCAAAAAATAAAGGACTATTTTCAGTCTAATGTCACTCCACATGTCTCCTTCCCGTTTATATGGGAAGCGCACAAAGTTGTGATTAGGGGGGAACTTATAGCCCTGGGAACCAGAGTCAAACGCAGTAGAAATCAACAAATTGACTCTTTGCTACTTCAAATCTCTACCCAGGAGAAGTTGCATAAACAAACTCCCTCTGAGGAGACACTGGGCATCCTGAGGACCTTGCGTTCCCAATTAAAAGACATACTCAATGTTAAATCAGCTAAAACCCTGCAATGTCTACGCTTTAAATACTACCTACATGGGGACAAAGGGTCTAAGGTTATGTCCAACATGCTTCGGGCCCAAAGAGTCAAAACCTTTATACAGTCGGTCAAAAACCCCTCGGGTCAGAGAGTCACTACCACCCCGTTAATAGCAGAAGAATTCCACAAATTCTACACGTCATTGTAAGACCTAGGTGCCGAGAACAATCCCTCACAAATACGCGCAGAAGATATAGATAGCAAAATTGACACTTTCTTGAACTCAATTCGGATCCCTTCGCTGTCTGCCGGGGACAAACTGTCACTACTCAAGCCATTTACCACAGAAGAAGTTACAAAAGTATTACAATCCATCCCCTCGGGGAAAAGCCCTGGTCCAGATGGATATCCTATCTCTTATTATAAAAAGTATGGCGATTTGTTGTCACCTCACTTTGTCAGTCTCTGCAATGCTCTGATGGGCGGTTCCACGCTCCCCCCGCAGGCCCTGGCGGCAAACATCACGATCCTACCTAAAGAAGGCAAAGACCCAGAGCTGTGTGGAAGCTATAGACCCATTTCGCTTTTGAATACAGACCTGAAGTGGTGGGCGAAACAATTGAGCACACGCATAGCCTCTTTGCTGCCGGACCTGGTGGGGGAGGAACAAGTGGGATTCGTCCCAGGCAGAGAGGGCAGGCACAATATCGGCAGGGTTATCCATGCTATATATCATGCTAAACAAAATAAGATCCCTCTAGTCCTCTTAGGAACAGACGCCGAAAAGGCGTTCGATAGAGTGAGTTGGCAATACATGCGCAAAACTTTGACACGGTTTGGCATCCCTCCTCAATTTACAGCGGCTATATTCTCTTTATATACAGCCCCATCTGCAAGGGTGTTGGTTAATGGAACCATGTCGGAACCCTTCCTGATCAGTAATGGGACCCGGCAGGGATGCCCCCTCTCTCCATCGCTATTCATTTTGACATTGGAGACGCTTCTCCTGAAATTTAGACAGAATAAAGATATTAAAGGCATCTCTCTGGGAAACCACCACCACAAAACTGCCGCCTTTGCGGACGACCTCTTACTTATGATCTCAAATCCACTTGAGGCACTGCCGACGGTGATGGATACATTTCAGAAGTTTGGGGAGGTCTCTAACTTCAAGATTAACTTTGAAAAGTCTGAGGCCTTGGGGATCTCTCTCCCCGTTCCTCTACAGCGACGCATAAAAACCCTTACGCCATTTAAATGGCCTTCTGTAGCCATCAAGTACCTGGGTGTTATGATCCCACACGACCCTAAACTACTATACAAACTAAACTATTTACCGCTACTAAGTAAAATTCAAACCCACCTCTCATCGATGGCAGTACCTATGTTGTCATGGCTAGGAAGGAAGAATTTACTGACCACCTACGTCTTTCCACAACTCCTCTACACCCTACGATCCCTACCCATCCCCTTGCCGGGAACGTTTTTAAACAAACTGAAAATGGTATTTACAAGATTTCTTTGGGCAAATAAAAAATCTAGAATCCCATATTCACTGCTCACCAAAAACAGACGGCAGGGAGGTATCTCTCTACCCAACATATTGCAATATATTCAAGCTATTCATTTAGAAAAATGGCAAGCCCTGGCCAGCACCAGACATGCCCCTATATATGTGGATATGGAGAGGGCACTGTTGGGGAGGGGCGGGGAGTCCCTTTTATGGTCCAAGCTCAAACTCCTTAATACGTTTAAGCCAGTCAGTGCCCTCACTAGAAGCACACTAGATATTTGTTATGGCTCAATTGCTTTAAATGTAGGTCAGGGACTACTGTCACCAATCACGCCTCTCAATTTACTCCCCCAGATTATAATGGACAGGCCTTTTACAATTTCACCTATATGGCGTTCAGTCTCAGCCTTTACAATACAGGATCTTGTTAAGTTGTCTGCATCCTCAGATTTCTACCAACATATAACTGGTAAATCCCTCAAGATTTTGATATCCTTCAAAGGCACGATTTTGAGATTACATGCTCTAGATTTACACGCTCAAATAAATTACCCCTCCCAGATATTACATGGCTGGAGAGCTACTCTATCTTACCCACTATGACCCCTAAATGCTTATCCCGGATATACAAGTCAATGGCGTCTAATACAGAGGTCAGGGATCCTATCTATCTGAGGGAATGGGAAAAGGAATTAGACATCAAGTTGGATGAGGAGGATAGGAGATTTGTCCTGTGCAATTCACATGGTTTCTCCCGTTGTGTAAGAGTTCAGGAGAATTCATTTAAAATATTGTCCAGATGGTATCGAACCCCAGAGTTCCTGCACAGGATAGGTCTGCTGCCCTCAGATGCATGCTGGCGTTGCCATGGAGAAACGGGTTCTATATCCCACATTTGGTGGTCCTGTCCATTGTTAAAAGACTTCTGGCAGGAGGTAGAAACAATTATAAATGAGGTATGTGCACTCAACCTAAAACTATCTGCCCCTCTCGTCCTTTTGTGGAAACCAGAACAGTCCTTCCGCCCAAAAAAAAGGGACTTGGCTACCTTTATGCTCACGGCTGCCAAACTGATTATCCCTATGAAATGGAGGTGTGAGAGCCCCCCCACCCTGGCTATGTGGCATGAGAAAATGCAACACCTTTGCCGCATGGAGGAGTTGGTGGCTTGGGAGAATAAAAACAGAATGGCCTACTTACAGACCTGGCAGCCGTGGTTGGACTATGTAGCTAACTCCTCAAGGTTAGTCTTGCAACTCACGCCACAGCGCTCCTGATGCGTGTCTCTCTAGAGTGTATAGCATACTTAAGAGTGGGATGTGGGATATCTATTGACGGGATTGGGGATCGCCTTCTAAGACTGCTAGTAGGGTATCAAAGCCATTGCTCATCTTTTTACTCCCTTAAAGCACTTACTGATGAAACTCACCAGGTGGACCTTCGTTACTGACTGTTGTTCCAGTTTTATGTGTTTATACAGGTACATTATGTACCAAGGTTAGCCTGAGTAGGACTGAGCGCTCTGCTTTGTTTATCCTTCCGTGAAATGAAAAGAGCAGTTCATGTGAAGCACTTAGTCGCCTTCAGGGCCTGTCCTCTCAGCCCTTGTATCAATAAACAATTTCTCCTTATACTTGTGATGTCGGGTATGGTAACCCAAGCCTTAACATGGAGCACCTTGTCATTGGAGATTTGTACCAATATTGTATGTACTTCATGACTCTCTGTAATCAATGTCTTTCTCGGACATGTAAGATTGTATGCTTTTGTTTTTCTTATTGAAATAAAAACAGAATTTATAAAAAAAAAAAAAATAATCTTAATGGCACAACGTATAAATGATAAAGAGACAATGCTGGGGTCTTATTGATTCCCTATTTTGTGGACCCCCTAGTTTTTTAGGGGAGCAGGTAATGAAGCATTGTGTAGTGAAGGGTGACAACTACTGTTGTCCAATACTATTGAAGTCTAGTTACAAAAATGGTATAAAGACCTCAGATGTTATTTTTCAATAAAGCATGTAAAGGAGATAAAGTCATTGAGGCCCCTTGGTTTCACAGTATCCAGAGTGAAAATCCAGTGACACCCCCATTGCACAACATGTGGCAAACCACCATCCAGACCATACTGACTGCATGAAGTTCCAAGGGATTGAACATGTGAGGATGTCACCCAGAGGAGGGGATATTGACACATTATTGCTCAGGAAAGAGGCTCACTGGATTTTCACTCTGGATACTGTGAAACCAAGGGGCCTCAATGACTTTATCTCCTTTACATGCTTTATTGAAAAATAACATCTGAGGTCTTTATACCATTTTTGTAACTAGACTTCAATAGTATTGGACAACAGTAGTTGTCACCCTTCACTACACAATGCTTCATTACCTGCTCCCCTAAAAAAACTAGGGGGTCCACAAAATAGGGAATCAATAAGACCCCAGCATTGTCTCTTTATCATTTATACGTTGTGCCATTAAGATTATTTGACACACCAGGCCAATACATAGTTTACTGGTATTGTTACCTCTTGTTTTGGATAATATCAGCCATAGTACATTTTGACATAATGTGACCCCTTGACTATAAGGAGTGTTATTCTCTAGATTAATAAGGGGCACATTACCTATCATCAGACACATGCTGATGTTCCCTTATGTCTATAGGTTCCTCTTGAACCATGTATCACATTTACCTCACTTCTATCCCCTGTTATAAGCAAGGTATCGTTAGACAGGAGGAAGGATGGGACTTCCATCCTTCTCTGGATTGGCTCCTGTAAGTGGGCTCGACAGGGGTGGAGCGTCTCCCCATTTAAAGGTCACGCGGGAGGCGCCCGCGCTACGGCCATTCTAGTGCCGGAGGCTCGTTTCGCTGCACGCACGCCATCAGTAGCGTGCAGCGTTCTGCAAATCTGCTCTACTCTTTGTATCTCATAGGCTCCTGATGACAAGCTGGATTAACACCCAGCATAGAAACGCGTCGAGCACTATGCTGTAGGCAGGGAGCATTATTCTAATAGATTTTAGTGAATAGAGCCGTGTTCCCCAGTGTGTGAACAGCATGACTGTATGTAGGACTCTAGGTGATACGTCTGATATAATGAACAGTATCTAGCATAAAACTACTGCATAACTGCTTCATTGAGACGAGTTTACAAGTGTTCTCCTAGGATATGTTATGCTTGCGGTATCCTTGCGGTATGACTGGGGTGGGAGTGTGATATAGTGACTGAAGTCCTGTGGCAATAGGACATTATATACTGTATCGCAGCGAGCAGCCTATGTCAGTCTCACCACCCTAACTGAATCACACTGGGGTATAGCTTGGGTATCTAGGGTGGGTGCATCCAGAAGCGGTAACTATAGGTAGACCCTGATATAGAAGGGGGTCACCAACCGCATTGTTCGCCAAGTGAGCACCCTGCGATTCCCCATATATACCCATGGTGCACCCCTATAGTGGCCAAGTGTGGTGTAGACAGGCTCACTACCACACCACTATTTAGGGACACGTTGCACCATTAATGGTATCGGGCAAGCTGGGGACAGTGTATTTGTTCTAACTGTGTCCCCACACTACCCGCATCCAGCCTGTAAGGTGGAGAATTAATCATTTTATAAATTTACAAATAAATAAGTGTTTTTAACGTATTTTCAGTCAGGCAGTAAACTGTGCTTATTATGTAGTCTATTAGCCATATTTGACCCAATGGTGACTGACTGTGGGTGAAAGGGTTAATACCAAGGGACCACCTTGACAACGCCCTCAGGAACAGCCCTAAGTTAAATTTGGATCCACTGGATCCCAATGGATAATTGGGACAGTTTATGCAGCAGGTATGGAGTCTATTGCTCCATGGGGTCTACTGCTGAGGACAGCGATTGGCTGCAGAAGTGATATGCCCTATTCCACGTGCTACGATATGGCAGGTATCCAAGCACTTTACCGCAGCTGTCTGTAAACAGAGATTGGCAGGCAAACCTGACCAGCACCACAGAGAATGGTGCTGGAGAAAAGGATGAGTATAGCATGCTTTGTATTTTAACCCATTTAACTGCTTGTCCAATTTTAGGAATTATGTTGGGTCACCCTTTTAAATTAAAAAACATATCAATTACTAGAGAGTTCATGTGCATTGTACCGAAGGAGCATCTTGCATCTCTATAAAAGCACTGTATATTAGGACATATGTACTGAAGCGTAGGATTCTTGGCTTCATCGACAATTTTCTGAGGTTCCATGGTGGTGAATGGAAAGCGCACTGTGCCTGCATGGTCTCCTCTCCGTTCACTTCTATGGGATTGACAGAAATAGCTGAGCTATTTTCAGAAATGGAACTGAATAACTGAATGAAGGGTGGCCGCATTTGCCCAGTGCACTTTCCTTAACTCCAGGGGACCTGTTCTGGAGATAAGTTCAGGGCCTAGTAGTACAGAAGTACATATCTGAAATTGATGACGTAATATAATCATATGCCCTCAATGTCTGAGGTGACACAGCTAGAGAAGTTTTGAAAAATTCAATTTGGCGACTTTTGACAAGAAACTCGATTTGTTATGAATTACCTCACTTTCCAATGTATGGAGCAGGTACAGTGTTGGGTAACAGCAATTGTGCCTCCTCTATGTCATTTAACCCCTCAAATGCTGCTTTCAGCCACCATTTTAGGAAAATTGATTTTTTTTTACCATGAAGCGCAAGGAAATAAAGCTTCATGGCAAATCAAATCTTTCCTGAAATTCAGATCGAACTCCACTTCAGATACTTTGATTCGCCCAACACTAAACACTAGACACTTTTTTAAGGACATGCTGGTGTTTTAGTAGCCCCAAAGCTACTAAAGGTCCCCTTTAAACATCATGCATATGGCTGTATTATGGCTTTATACAGGACCTGTACAGCACAGGATTGTATTCCAGTCTACAGGATCAGTAAAGATTTTTCTGATTTGAATGGAAAGGTTCCAATCCCATCTTTCACACTTAACTATGTGGCTCCTAAAGGCCCTTTTAGACGGGCCGATAAGTCTCCCTGAACGAGCGCCGATCAGCGACATCGGCACTCGTTCAGGGAGCCTTTACACGGCCCGATGAATCGAGCGCCGGGCCGCACGAGTGATCGCTGTATCGCTCGTGCGGCCTGGAAGCTCCATGCTGTCAGGCGCACATCGCCTGTTTACACAGGGCGATGTGCGCCCGACAGATCGGATCTTTTGGTTTTTACAAAAGATCCAATCAGCCGACGAACGAGCGTTTTGCTCGTTCGTCGGCTGATTAGGGCCACTTTTACACGGGCCGATTATCGGCACTAGCGTTCCTAGGAACGAATTTTCGGCCGATAATCGGCCCGTGTAAAAGGACCTTTAGTATAGGATAAGGTCACTGAATCTCCTTGTTATGTGACTGAGTAAAAATATGCCATTGCAAGCACTGGAAAGACAGGTTTGGTCCATAAAATTATATATATATATATATATATATATATATATATATATATATACACATACTAACATCTCCCTATTAAATTACATCAAAGTACCTCAGAGGCTGTGATGATACACTGCTCTGTACCTAGTAAAAGCACAGCATGAGCACACTTGAGTTCCTCCTAGAGACATGGCATGTACCCCCTATATGGGGGTATACTATAGGCTGAAAGCCTAGGGTCTAAGCAACTTTTTATGTTTAAATTTGACACAGAGTAAAATATGTGATTTGTTATACCATCTCAAATGTCTTTCTGAACATCCTCTTAGTGGCGTATAATGTATAGTGTGTGGTTCTCTGTATGTATTGTGCTAGTCTGAATCAAAAGTCTACCTGAGGACTTGACACCTTGTTGGGGTGAATGAGTATCTCTTGCTTTTTATCTAAGGAACTTCATAGTAGAAGATAAGTAACTGAATAAAGCTTGTCAGAACTGAAAGATCAGTGGAGAAGCAAGGAAGAGATAAACTTTACTTCTCTATTCACTTTTCTACTGCTCCAGATATCTCTGTAGTTCTACTGATCTTTTACTACCCAGGTTAACTCTTACAACACCAACTCCATTTCATTCCCTTTTGGCTAAAATGTTAGACTCGGTTATGGAGTACAGCTAAGCAGAATGGCATAGCTGAATGTCAAAGGTTGAGACTGAAATGCCACAGTTCATTTTCTACTCTAGTTAATAGGTGAGTAGAATCAGACTTGTGAGGTGGTCATACTTCATCCGTGTCTAATTTTTCCATTTATTCAAAGGCAAGAGAGAATTATCTGAGCAGAAATAAACTATGTTATATTAAGCCATGGACTTTGCGCCCTTTCTCCATCATGGCTATATTAGTGCAGCCAGAAACACCAGTCACAAGAAAATCATTACTTTTGGATGTATTTTAAATATATATTGATGATGAGCAAATGAACAAATTGATTTTAAATTAATCTGACTTATCACAAATTTCAGAAAAATTCTTCTTCCAAAGGCATCCGAATGTTGGTGATTTGCTTCGGATAAATTGCACCAACCATTTTAGATTTAAAATTTAGTACACTAGTAAGGGAAATGGGTCTGCCCACAATGCTTTGCAGTCAGCTTGACAGCTAATCAGAAGAGAGAATGGTAGTTGGTCCATCAGATACTATGTAACTTTTGAACCACATATGCTATTGTGATCTCAAGTCAACTCAAGTCAGACATTTTAAGGTCTTGCATGGACATTGGAGGAGTTATGAAGAAGATATATTTAGTCAGGTAGATTGAATTACAAGGTAAAAAGTCAGGTTTTATCATTAGCGAAAAGATAGGGCCGGTTAGTGTACTGTGTATCTGTTGTAGAGTAGACTGGTTTATAACTTCATGTGTTCTACTACAAGAAATGAGCTTATAGCTAGTACTTTTTATGTGCAGTAGATAGCCTTTTTTTTCCAAAAACCTTTTGTAAAGCTTCTACAGTTTATATGTGAGCATTGTGTATTTTAGTGTGTCAATGGCAGTGTATATTTTTGTGACACTCAGAAGACATCTCAGTGTGCCTGTTTTTCCCCAAAAAACCTGTTATAATTTTAATTATATTTAGATTCTAACTTAATAATGAATTTACCGATGTAGCCAGCACCAAAATCAGTTGGATAGTGCACCATCCCAACAGTATAACTCAACACCACCTTTAAACTTTAGAAGCTTTGCACATACTGTATTTAAACTAAGTCAGAGCAATACGCTAGTGCACATACTGTAGATGCTTTGCACATACTGTATTTAAACTAAGAGTGATAAGCAATGTAGTGGCTTTAATGCTAGCTACTGTACATATCAGGGGCGGATTGGCCATAAGCCTTACAGAGAAGTTTCCTGGGCCCTCGTCATGGCCAGCCAGTGGAAGTTTTTGGGGATGTATTTTGTGCTGCTGGCAGTATTTTGTGATGGGCTGTGGTATTTGACTGGGGTTGGGGTGGTATAATGTGCCACAATATGGTATTGCTGGCTCTGCCTTGCATCAATTTGGACCCAACTACAAAATGGGGCCATACTTAGCATTTTTCCAGGGCCACTTTAAGTTCCCAGTCCGCCCCTGCTACATATGTAAATACGCATATTTTAGTCTGTAAACAGCACTGTTTATTTTGATCTTACCCAGGGACACCCAATTGCGCCCTTCTTTCACAAAAACCTGTTGTAATTTTTATAAAGATTATTAGGTTACACAGAATTTAGACAAGCGTATTTTAGTGTGTCAACAACATTGTATATCTTGGTTGCAGAGGTTGTCCTATTGCACCTTTTTCCCCAAAAGCCTGTTGCAAATTTTCCACATTTAATAATGTGTCCCAAACCGTTGACTTCTTATTGTTTAACTCCTTTAAGCAACAGCCAGTTTGGACCAAATGTCAAATCTGACATGTGTCTGTTTATCTGGTAATAACTTTGGAACGCTTTTACTTATCCAAGCCATTCTGAGACTGTTTTCTCATGACACATCATGCTTTAAGTTAGTGGTGAATTTAAGTTGATATGTTTTACCTTTATGCATAGAAAAATCCAAAATTTGCTAAAAATGTGGAAAAATTTGTTATTTTCGATATTAGAATTTCTACACAGATAGTGATACTTCATAAAATAGTTATTATGTTGCATTCTCCTTATGTCTACTTATGTTTGTATGTGTGGGGACATTAGAAGGCTTAGAAGTTTAGAAACCGAGAAACTAAAACCCACTTTTTGAAGGATGTTAAGTTATGAAGTCACTTTGGGGGGCTTACATAGTAGAAATGACCTCATTTTAGAAAATACATCCCTCAAGTTGTTCAAAACTGATTTTACAAACTTTGTTAACCCTTTAAGTGTTCCACAAGAATTAAAGCAAAATGGAGGGGGCATTTAAAAATTTAATTTTTTGTGCAGATTTTCCATTGCGATCATTTTTTTCTGTAACACAGCAGGGACTTGATACTGCCTCTATGCCATGTTTTCATCAGATAGTAGACAACATCCTAACCATAAGTCAAAGGCAAAGATAATATTAACCCCCAGTGACACAGTGAGCATATTTCATATTAGGTATTAGCATACAGGCAATTTAAATGTCACGTTTGGGGAGTAGTGAGCCCTGTCTAAAGCCCCAACCACTGTCCCTGCCTACTTACACGGCCCGTCCTATGTAACGGCGCGTAACTGGACGACAATCCCTAGCCTGAGTAAGTGCAGGGGTGTAAAGGGAAGGGGAACAAGAGGATAATATAACAAACAAAGACAGAACACAAAACACAATATTGGAGGGTCAGCCAGCCAAGATTCGTACCAGGAAGTCACGTCAAAAAACCAGGGGAGAGAGCAGAAAGCGAAGTCCAAAAACACGAAGCCGAAGTCCAATACACACTGAAGTCACTAATAGCAAAAACACAAGCACTGCTGGAAAGACCAATCACAAGCAACCTGTGGCCAGCAGGTTGCCTGCTAAATAGGCCTCCGAATGGGTCATGTGACGTGGCCAGCGTCACATGACCCAAATTGCACATTCAAAAAATACTTGAGTGCCAGCTTATCCTTGCTGATGCTCATATCCCCCACCTGCTCGTTGTCAAGGGGATAGGGAGGACGCCGGCTGCACGTAACCTGACAGCGCGGGTCCTCCCTCCGCTCGTCATCTAAGGGGGACGGGGAGGACGCCAGGCGCGCGGCAGCAGAGAGCGCGCCGGGTCCTCCCCGTTCTTGGTCACCATGGGAGCGAGGACGCTCCCTGCATCCTTGCTCCATCACACACAGTGAAGACTGGCATTGCAGCGCAGGAGGAGCGCGCCGCCGGCTCCCTGTGACATTAAAAGGCTTTTCCGAGTGTTTTGTGCTGATGACCTATCTTCAGGATATATCATCACCATCTTATTGGTGGGGTCTGATATCTGACATCCCACCGATCAGCTGACTGAGAAGTCCATGGCACTCACCTACTCACTGGTTACCAAGCACAGTGGCGTTCACTGGATAGCGGCCGTGCTTAATATTGCAGCTCAGCCCTATTGACTTGAATGGGACTGAGCTGCGCCTAGACCAATGAATGAGACGTCACTGGCCTAGGGTAAGCTGAGAGGACTCCAAGGCCTTTTCAAGCAGCTGATCGGTGTGGGTGACAGGAGTTAGACTTCCATCAATCAGATGCCGATGACCTATCCTAAGGATAGGTCTACAACAATAAATGATCTTCTGCATGAACTCTAGATTCATCCAAATTATATATATTATCTGAATAAAAAATAAAGGTTAATTTAAAAAAGCAGCATAACTCATCCATATCTACATGAATTATGTATAGCACGAGTAGACAGCATTAGCTATGCTTTAAATCCAACTCCATGAATGAGTGATGAAGTGCACACCGCATCTATCTGGAAATACACCTTTGATGCATCATGCAATCTACTGCGGAACAGACTTGTATAACTCTCTTCTGCCAGGTTTTTCTCAAAACAGCTGTGCAGTTCAGAAGGCTTAGTTGATGCTGGGAAAAGTGAAAGAAGAAACTCTCTTGAGAATGCAGTAGAATTCAATTTACAGTCTACAGATACAACCAGGCTTGTTTCACTCCTGCCATCCTAATCACATCTTGCTGTTAGGCTGCTCTGGTTTTTAAAAAACATACGTTTATACAGAAGGTGTCATGAATCCTACTGCAATGGGACACAGATTCTGAAGTACGGTAATCACTGACCGTTAGCATTGCGTTACAGTGAAGGAAATTTCTTAATATTAGATGTAGAACTGAAAAACTGTAAGTATCATAACAAGAAAGAAGAAAATATATATACACACACACAAATACAGTATATTTCATCACTATATGTCTGTTTGAATGAAATGTAAAGTAAACTCAGAGAAAGCAACATAGAATAATATATAAAATCACAAACCTCAGTTTTAATCAGAATCCATAACTGAAAATCATACTTCTTAATATGACTCATAACAGAGAAATAAACCATTCATCAAATATCTCACAACCTAGCAACATGTGGCACCATGAAGCGTGTATGAGAACAAGGACAGAGAATAACACAATATCATTGGTATCATTGGTATCAAATGGCAATGTGAATATTCAGATATAGTACCCAGATGCATAACACAATATACACATCAACAAAAAACACCACATTAGAGATAAGTGAAAGAGGGAGGAAAAAATAGAGAATCACATGACACTGGAAGTGGGGATGAGGGCTTGCCCTGATTGTCTCAGAGGTTGACAGCCTCATCAGCCAAACAGAGGTAGGCTTCAGGATAGTTCTTTGCGGAGAACATCATAGAACACCTTTCTGTCTTCAGCTTGAGACCTGGAAGAATCTGACAAAAAACATTGCAGATACAATTCACTAATGTAATATGATAGGGACACTATAAGGATAGTATAGGGAAAGAATAATTATATAAAATTGGGAGTATTGTAGGGAATATGATCAGGAAAAGCATATATAGAGAAGATGAAGGACACAGTTGTGTGTTTAACACAGCTGCTGGCTACCCTATGTTTTACCCTATAAGATGCCCCTGCCCATAAGAAGCACCTAGGTTTTAGAGGGGGAGAATAGGAAAAAATATTTTTCATTAGACCTCGGATGAGACCAGCAATCTGACCCACAATGTTAATCAGACCTCAGATCAGAGCCCCAATGTGTGAGGAGTGGGTCAGGGGGACACAAATGACACAGACAAAGATAGGCCCTGACACTCCTCCCAAACCACTGTCCCTGCCTTTTGGGGGAACCCGGCTCCTTAACACAAGCAGGAACAACCCTAAACAGGTCAGGAACTGAAGGGGTAAAAGGTAACGGAACCAAGCAAGGAATAAACAGAGGATAACACAAAAGGTAGGTAACAGTAACAGAAACCAGGGAAAAAGGTACAGAGTCACTGGAATACCGGATAAACACAGAGTAGCTAGCTTAGGCACAAGACTCTATAGCAGGCACAGATGAATGGCGAGTGTGAAACTAAATAGTGGCTAGAGTCCCAGCCCCAAGGAGTGATAGGAGCAGGGATCCCAGCCACACCCTTGAATTGGCCAAAATTACTGGCAGGGACGCCTGCCAGTAAAACTAGCAAAACTAGCCAAACCTTTAACCCTATAGGACCCTCAGTGTTACAAGAGGATTTTCTGGCTTGCAGTCGGGATGAGCGCCGCATAGCGTCAGGACACGGGAACGCCCGCACCCGCCTAACATCCGCTGGAGGGCCGCAGCGCCCCCGAATCCTGACAGAACCCCCCCCCCCCCCGAAGAGGGGCCTCCGGACCCTCAACAGGACCTCCAGGCTTGGAAGGGTAAGATTGGTGGAATTTTCTAACGAGTCTGGGAGCGTGAAGATCTCTGGCAGCCACCCAGACACGCTCCTCAGGACCATACCCTTTCCAATATACAAGGTACTGGAGAGAATTCTGTACTTTGCGAAAGTCAATAATTCGTTCAATTTCGAACTCCAACTCTCCCTGAACAACCACGGGTAGAGGTGGAGAACGAGCGACCACAGCAGGAATATATTTTTTCAACAAAGACTTATGAAAAACCGGATGTACACGAAGAGAACCAGGAAGTCGCAATCTGAACGATACAGGATTTATCATTTCTGTGATGATGTAGGGACCAATAAAGCGTGGAGCAAACTTTGCTGATGGTACTCGAAGACGGAGATTTTTAGTTGAGAGCCACACTTTGTCACCAACTACGTATTCAGGACCGGGACGGCGTTTCTTATTCGCATATTTGATCTGCTTGAGTTGGACATTTTTTAGAGTCTCAAGACTCTTTGCCCAGACTGTGTGGCGGATAAACAACCCTGCAAGGACTCTAGCTGTAGGCAATTTTTTCAACGAGACCAGATGGCACATTTTAGAAAAACGATCCACCACAACCCAGATTACTGACCTACCTTTGGAGAGAGGAAGATCAGTAATAAAATCCATGGAAATGTTAGACCAGGGCCTGTTGGGCAAAGGGAGCGGATGTAATAGCCCTTCTGGGAGTTGTCGAGGAACCTTTGCCCTAGCACAGGTCTCACAAGCCTTAACAAATGCCTTAACATCACGTTGCCAGGATGGCCACCAATAGGTACGGGACAACAAGTATCCAGCGTCCGGATGACCCGACAAAACTGAGGAATGGACCTCTTCTAACACCTTCAGCCGAAGATGACCTGGGACAAATAGTTTACCTGGGGGTACAGTAGTAGGAGCAGAACTCTGTGAGTCTGCAATAGAAGACACAAGATCTGAAGTCAAAGTGGCAACAACTACCCCGGGAGAGAGGATATTTTCTGGTTCCTCATCTGGGACATTACTGGCACCAAAGCTTCTGGACAAGGCATCAGCCTTTACATTTTTTGATCCTGGACGATAAGTTACTACAAAATTAAACCTGGTAAAAAACAAAGCCCATCGCGCTTGACGGGGTTTTAATCTCTTGGCATTGTCCAGATACAGCAGGTTCTTATGGTCAGTTAACACTGTCACCCTATGTCTGGCGCCCTCCAGAAAGTGTCTCCACTCTTAAAAAGGCCCATTTAATAGCCAGTAACTCCCTGTTTCCTATATCATAATTAACTTCAGCAGTGGAGAACTTTCTGGAGAAAAAGGCTACAGGTTGGAGGTTGGTAAAGGGTTCAACTCCCTGAGACAGGACAGCCCCTACTCCTGTCTCAGAGACGTCAACCTCCACGACAAAAGGCTGTTCAGGGTCAGGATGAACCAAGACTGGAGCAGTGGTAAAACACCTTTCTAAGTTAGAGAAGGCTAGTTCGGTTTCATGTGTCCAAGAGGTAGGATCAGCCCCCTTGTTAGTTAAATCAGTAAGGGGTTTAGCAACCACAGAAAAGTTTTTGATACATTTATAATAGTTAGCAAAACCCAGAAAACGTTGGACCTCTTTCAAGGTAGTAGGTCTAACCCACTCAACCACAGCAGAAACTTTTTGTGGATCCATACTTATAGAACCAGGGGTAACTATGTATCCCAGAAATCCCACCTCCTGGACTCCAAACTGACACTTAGACAATTTAGCACACAGCCGATTAAGTCGCAATCTGGAGAGGACCTCCCTCACATGCTCCCTATGGGACTCCAAATCTGGGGAGAATATGAGGATGTCGTCCCGATATATAACCAAAAAACGGCCCAAAAGATCTCCGAAGATATCGTTAACAAAACGCTGGAAGACAGCCGGGGCATTGCTGAGACCAAATGGCATGACTAGGTATTCAAAGTGCCCCTCTGGAGTATTAAAAGCTGTCTTCCACTCGTCGCCTTCCCTGATGCGGATTAGATTGTAAGCTCCACGGAGGTCAATTTTAGAGAACCACCGGGCCCCCACAACCTGAATAAATCCGGGATCAGAGGGAGAGGATGCTGGTCCTTAATTGTGATCTTATTGAGCTCCCTGTAGTCAATACATGGACGGAGACCTCCATCTTTTTTCTCAACGAAGAAAAACCCTGCACCAATAGGGGAGACAGAAGGCCGTATGTGCCCTTTTTTCATTTTTTCAGGCTATCCTGAATATACTGACGCATAGACTCTCGCTCAGGAGCTGACAAATTAAAAATGCGACCCTTAGGAAGCTTGGCCCCAGGAGCGAGGACTATGGCACAATCGTAAGGCCGGTGCGGAGGTAGAGTTTCCGCAGCGGCCTCATCAAAGACGTCTTTGAAATCAAAAATAAACTCAGGAATATCCAAATCATTATTCACAGTACACATCATGGAAGGAACAGTTTTAAGATGTGAACCACATGAATTCCCCCATTTCACCAGGTCAGTGGTTTTCCAATCAAATACAGGGTTATGGAGGCGGAGCCAAGGCAAACCAAGAATAAGATCTGCAGTTAGTTTTTCCATCACAAAAAATGACATTTTTTCTGTATGTAAACACCCAACGTTCATCATAACCTCAGCAGTGCGAAATTTTATTCTCCCCTCATTCAAGGGAGTAAAATCTGCACCAGAAACTGAAAAGGGGGAACACAAAGGAATTAACTCCAAACCCAAGGCCTGAGCAACAACCACATGGATGAAACTCACTGCAGACCCTGAATCCACCATGGCCTGACAAGCAAAAATTTTAGAATCAGAAACCAAGGATACAGGTAACAAAAACTTATTAACAGAATTAGGAGGTACCTGTACGCCTGAGTGACCCTCCTGGAGATCACTCAGGCGCTGGCGTTTCCCTGTGGTGACTTCGGCTTGGATGGACAATCCCTCAAGAAATGGCCAGGTTTTCCACAGTATAGACATAAGGCATTCTCCAATCGATGTCTCCTTCTAGCAGCAGCAGATGTAGAGCCTAACAACATAGGTTCTTCTCCAGAAGATTGAGAGGGAGATGGTGATTGAAATTGGGAAGGCATATTCTTAGAGAAAGTAGAAGGAGGTTTGACAGAAAAGCCTGGCCTAAACTGTACAGTCGATCCCCCTTGCTTTTCCTTGCGTCTCTCTCTAAGTCTTCTGTCAATAGTCACAGCCAAAGCCATAAAGTCACTCAGGGATTCAGGGATAGGATGGCTGACCATAGCGTCCTTAACAGCGTCTGACAGCCCTTGTCTGAAAAGGGTTTTCAAGGGTTGATCAGGCTATCCAGTCGCCGAGCACCACTGGCGGAACTCAGAACAGTAGTCTTCAGCAGAGCGGTGACCCTGCTGAATAGATAACAAATGAGTTTCCGCCAATGCAGCACGGTCAGGATCATCATAAACTTGGCCCAAGGCCAGAAAAAATCTATCCAGGGAACTCCACTCAGTAGCATCTGAAGGGAGGGCCAATGCCCAATCCTGAGGGGGACCCTGGAGGAGGGAAACCACGACAGCCACTTTTTCTGCTTCAGAGGGAAAAAAATTAAAACGAAAATACAAATGACAGGACTCCCGGAAAGTACATTATCTGTCCGGGTTCCCATCAAAGTGATCCGGCAGAAGCATTTTAGGTCTCTGCTAGACACTGTGCATAGGAAAAACAGGGGCTGGCAGTGACACAGGTGGGTTTGCAGCGCCAGACGCAGGAATAGTCATGGCATCCAGACGCTGCGACATTTGCGCAATTAACCCAGCCATGCCCTGGAACTGATTCGTCAGCTCATCCAGGGGGTTGGTGACCGATAGATCGGTATTCATATTAAACCGCCAGGAGAGCCGACTAGGGTATGGGCCTGCTATAATGTGAGAAGTGGGTCAGGGGGACACAAATGACACAGACAAAGTGAGGCCCTGACACTCCTCCCAAACCACTGTCCCTGCCTTTTGGGGGAACCCGGCTCCTTAACAGGCCGGCCCCAACTGAAGACTGCAATTACTCTGAAGAAAGTGGAACACAAGACAAACAACCAAAACAAAACACAAGCAGGAGCAACCCTAAACAGGTCAGGAACTGAAGGGGTAAAAGGTAACGGAACCAAGCAAGGAATAAACAGAGGATAACACAAAAGGTAGGTAACAGTAACAGAAACCAGGGAAAAAGGTACAGAGTCACTGGAATACCGGATAAACACAGAGTAGCTAGCTTAGGCACAAGGCTCTATAGCAGGCACAGATGAATGGCGAGTGTGAAACTAAATAGTGGCTAGAGTCCCAGCCCCAAAGCGTGATAGAAGCAGGGATCCCAGCCACACCCTTGAATGGACCAAAATTACTGGCAGGGACACCTGCCAGTAAAACTAGCAAAACTAGCCAAACCTTTAACCCTATAGGAACCTAAGTGTTATAAGAGGATTTTCTGGCTTGCACTCGGGATGAGCGCCGCATAGCGTCAGGACACGGGAACGCCCGCACCCACCCAACATCCGCTGGAGGGCCGCAGCGCCCCCGAATCCTGACACAATGTAAATAAGACTTCCCCATTCAGACTTCAAATCAGATCCCCAATGTTAATGACCCCCTGGACCTCAGATCAAAGCCCAATATGAAAAAAGACACCTGTCACGAGGGGAGACAAGGGTGGTGAGCCCTGAACTGAACCCCTCCTTCTTTCCCTGCCTACTTGCCTCAGTCGGCCCTAGGCAGCCGCGGACAACCACGAAGACGGACCCTACGCTGGATAAGTGCGCAGGGAGGGAAAGGGAACAAAGGGACGGACAAAACACAGACAGAACGAACACAATGGTAGAGTAGTCAGCAAGCCGGGTCAAACACAGGAGGTCACGTAAATACCAGGGGTGAAGCAAGAGAGAAGTCAAAGTCCAGAATCCGAGTCCAAAATCCAAGTCAATATTCAAGCAAGAAGTCGCACAAGCACTGGTCAAAGGAGTAACTAATCACAGGCGATTTGAAAGGGCAGCTGGCAGCTTTAAAAAGCCCTCCAATGGGTCATGTGACGGGGCCAGCGTCACATGACCTCATTTGCATAATGAGCGCTGGCCAAACGTGACCAGCGCTCAAATATGCTATAAATTTGGTCATGTGGCGTGGCCAGCGCCACATGACCCAAATATAAGGCCCCCAATATGAAAATATACTCTGAGCGCTGGCTTGCCGGGCCAGCGCTCAGTACCGCCCACTGCTCGTGTCTAGGGGGGCGGGGACGCCGGGCACGCAGCATCCGGAAGCGCGCCCGACGCTCCCCGCCTCTTGTTACCATGGAGACGAGGACGCCAGTCGCGTCCTCGCTCCGTGGTAGCGGAAGTCCGGCGGCGCTGCAAGCGAGGAGCGTGCCGCCGGCTTCCCGTGACAACACCCCATCCCTCATTCAAACCTCAGATGAGACATAGGTTGCATATTGCTGCAAGACGACAGGTAGCTACAATAAAAGCATTTTACTGCAGAAACACAATTATCATACCTGTGTTAATAAATGCATTGCATATTGCTGCAAGACGACAGGTAGCTACAATAAAAGCATTTTACTGCAGAAACACAATTATCATACCTGTGTTAATAAATGCATTGCATATTGCTGCAAGATAACAGGTAGTTACAGCAAAAGGATTTTATGGCAATAACACTATTATTATATCCATGATATTAAACGTGTTGCGAATTGTCGCAAGACAAGGAGTAGTTACAGCAAAAGCAATACTGCAATAACACCATTTTATATCTGTGTTTTTAAATGTATTGCATATTGCTGAAAGATAATGGGTAGTTAATCATAAGCAATTCTGCAATAATGCCATTTTTATACCCGTTATTGAATGCATTTTATACAAAAACGTGTTGTATTACTGCATCAGACCATGTAGTTCAAAGACATTTTACTTAAAAATTGCATTGTTATACCCATGTTAGTGAACAAATAGTTCAAAGACATTTTACCATGAACATTGCATTATTATACCTGTGTTAGTGAATGCATCAGACCATATAGTTCAAAAACATTTCACTGCAAAAATGTTATTGTTATAACAGTGTTACTGAATCCATAGTTCAGACATTTTACAGCAAACATTGCACTGTTATATCCATGTTAGTGAACATATTATTGGATCAGACAGTATAGTAAGATATTTCACTGCAAAAACTGCATTGTTATACCAGTGTTATTGAACACATTTTACCACAAACATTATATTCTTATACTCCTACTAGTGAATGCATTATTGCATTACACTGGGTAGTTCAAACACACTTTATGGCAAAAACTGCATTATTACCAAAGTAAATTGCCAATAACAGCATGCAGTGTGTTTAGAATGAGACTGGCATTTAATTGCGCCTCTGTCTTTAAAATACAGAAAAAAAAATCTTATTACCATTTAATAATCTGTGTACAAAACCCATGACTTTTCATTCATAGGAAACTGTGACTCTTCACAGAGTTAGTGTGGGTAGTAGCAGCACCAGCTATCTGGCCAGTACTAGTAGTAGTAGGCCACAGTGTTCCTTGGCTTTTGATAGGCGCCATATTATTTTTGAGGACAAAGAAAATGATATTGTGGACAGAATGGCTCACTCCTCCCAGTCAAGGGAGCATCAAAGCATTCCTGCCATCCCAGAAAAGCTTTTTACTTGCATCATTTCTGTCTACATATCTCCTCCTAGTGGGGCACCATCATTATTCCTAAGAAGAGGCAACAAAACTTCATGGAAGATACTCAAGAGAGTTTCCCTGTTGATGAGTTGTGTGAGAAGCATTAGCTTCAGCATTTGGACTGCCATGAAGAGGAGGCTAATACGGCAGTGGACCATACATAGTTGTGGTGGTGGTGGTGGTGGTGGTAGTAGTAGTAGTGGCACTTGGTGGTGGTGGTGGTGGTAGGCGCAGTGGTAGCAACAGAGCAGGAATTTGGGAGGGGATGCAAAAAAAATCCCGCAATCACAGTCTGATAAATGATCAGGGAGGGTAAGAACTATGATGACTGTGTGTTGGACAGGACCTGTGAGCCAGATCAGTGTTGGGAGGCGGTGACATCAGAAGAGGAGGGTGGTGGCTGTGAAGGCAATAAAGAACAAATGCAAAATACAGCCTAAACCTCCCAAAAAAAACTTCTAGGGCCAGGTCAGATTCTGTTGTGTACAGCTTGGGAACTGGTGATGCTGCCGATATAGTGGATGGAGGCTCAAAACATGCCAGCCCTAGACCAAGCTTGGTTGCCGTTAGCTCTGTGCAAACAACTGCAGTGTAGCGTTTTTTCTCCATATGTCCGGCACACAAAACACTGCTGTCTGCAAGAAGTGTAAGATGAAAACAAGCTGTGGAAAACAAAATATAGGTACTAGGGCTCTATTGCAGCACATGACGATGCATCACCAGTAGAGATGAGCGAATCTATTTGCCGCTTCGTAGATTCGTATCGAATCTTGGGATTTTTCAGCTGCGAAGCGAATCCGAATATTAGGTGATTCGCTTCGCTTTTGTACGCATTCGCTACGTAGTGTGTCCTATAAATTATACGCTATTCTACGTATAATTTAGTTACTCTATACGCTGTCGCGTACGAATTCAATTCAGCGATGCAGACTTTTCCCTGGTAGTTACTCTATACGCTGTTGCGTACGAATTCAATTCAGCGATGCAGACACCTCCCTGGTAGTTCCACCCCTTTCTCCAGCGCGGGAGGATGACAAGGCAACTCAGGAAATTAAGTTGCGCATTCGTGCGCCTCATCCCTTTTTCCCCCTTTTCAGGTTATTTGGGGAGCCCCTTGAAAGAGGGTTTTTTAAGGAACCTTTGCTGCTTTTTTTTTACCCATTTGGATTACAATTTTACCTATGTGGATTACAAATTGCGACTGAGTTTGGGACTCTGCTCCAGTTCTATGACAAGCGTCAGAAGAAAAGAGACTTAAACGTGTCCGTGAGCATACTAGGTAGGTGATATTTAAAATTTTTATATTATACCTATAATAATGTATTTGCACTTTACCATTTATATGTCTCGAATATTCGCTCTGCCTCTGAGGAGTGCACGCCGCGGCCTCTCCACGTACGTGCCTGCGTATTACGTAATCGCTTAGACAATAGTACGCTGAGATTCGTAAGCTATTTGTACGCTCATGCGTATGTCTTCTAAGAAGTTGTGTACATTTTGTAAATGAACGTTGGTTATTAGTGAACGAATGTTCGCTAATAGCACATAATAACGTATATTTTGTACACAAATACAACGAATCTATTCGTCGAATATATGAATTTTAGGAAAAGTTCGGCGAATGTTCGGTGAATATTTTTTTGAATGATTCGCTCATCTCTAATCACCAGAACCTTTGGAAAAATAGAAGTGGTCAGCATTCCAAACTGGAGCAAGTCTGTCCTCCTTACAGTATTATTATCATCATCAGCTGCTTTTTCTCTTGCTAAGATTCCTCCTTCTCATTGTCCTCTGCTCCACTAGAAGAAATCCATAATGGAATGTAAGGCCATGAGAAAACTATTCGCAAACAGTAATTAGCTTTACTCCCACCTGACAAAGTTGCTCGCAGTGCATTCTCTGCCATACCACTTAATGAAGTCTGTTGCCATTAGGGAACTAATGGCATGTTTTCACCCTCACCAGAAGATACCTGGCCAGCATTATTTCTCCAAAAAGCCATCCTTGCCTTGTACTGTCAATTTGCTGAGAACATGGGCCGCTCCTTGCGATTATCGCTGTGCAGCAAGTTGCACGCCACTGTGGACATCTAGAACAGCTGTTACGGGCAGGGATAGTACATGTCTTTCATGTCCCACCAGATCAGTGTTTTTCATGGCAGCTGAGAGGCAGCACAACAGCAACAAGGCTAGCCCAGATCCTATTGACACCTCCACGTTTGTGTTGGTCTGGTTCCCAAACCAGACGCTTATCAGCCTCCTCTACATCCTCCTCCATGAACACTCTCACTTTCCCACCAGACCAGCTCAGCAGGGAGCATGTGTTGTTTCAAGGTCAGGGAGTGGCAGCTCATCAGAGACACCAGTCATATACTGAGGCCCTTCAAAGAGACAACTAGATTTGTCAGTAGGAGCAGATGTGGCATCAACAACATCATCCTCCTGATATTTATTTTAGAGCCAATGCTCATGCTGACTCAACAAGGGACAGCTGTCCACGTATCTGACCAGGAGCCCCTTATCCGTCCTCTGCAGAATCACCCACCTTCTGTCATCTCCACTACTACAAGCAGCAGAAGACACAGCATCAGCCAGTTTAATATTATCAACATGATGGAGAAAACTTTCCATGTGCAGTGCTAGGCTGTTGCAAATCAGAAAATGGAGACATACTGCTTGAACACCCAGTTTCAGTCCTACCTGGACCCTGGCCTTTCTCTAGTCCATATTGTGTCCATGGACTTCTGGGCAGGCAGATTGAAACAGTGGAATTGGTACAGTACGGTTTCTCTTTACTTGTCCAGCCTGCAGTGTCATCTCAGAGAGGGTTTTCAATGCCGTAGGTGGCATTGTAACCCCCAAACAAACAAAGTTGTTCTCCACCAGTGTACAAAACATCACTTTTGTAAAAATGAACAAGGCATGGATCCATGAGGATTTTCATACACCTCCGGCTAAGGCTGATGAATAGATTTGCCCTACCTGATGGTGCCCCACCATGCCACTGCCTCTTTCTATCTGCCTACCATTATGTTCTGCACTGTATGGCTGCTGCTGCCACCATTATGCCACTGCTGTTGTCTGCCTGCCTAACATTATGTTCCGTACCTTATGGCTGATGCTGGTGCTATAATGCCACTGTGGCTGTCTGCTTGCCTACCATCATGTTCCATATTGTGTGGCTGCTAATGCTGCTGTCATCATGCCACACTTGCTGTATGCCTGCCTACCATCATGACCGTACTGAATGGCTGCTGCCACCATCATCATAGCACTGCAGCTGTCTGCCTGCCTAACACCATGTTCAGTACTGTATTACTGCTGCTTCTGCCATCACGCCACTACTGTTGTCTACCTGCCTATCATCAAAGGAAAAAAAGATACAATGCAACAGCACCCTGCAAAGCAAATCAAGTACAATAATGCCATAGTAGTAGAAGGTATTCTGGTGTTAATACTACACTTATTTGAAAAAAATGTCAAAATAAATTTTGAAATTTTTTTTTTACATTTTTTACATGAAATTGAGATTCTTGGCAAATACATTTTGTACAAAATGATCTGAGCCCGTCTGCCAAACGTCAAGGCGATCTCTGTAAGACGGAACCTAACACTAAATACTACCTGTTATGTATCAACATAAAGTTTAGGGAGTGAAGGCTCCATGTGCTTTCATTTCAATGTCAAAATGGCTTCCATTGAATGCAGATAGCAACATACAAGCACAGCTTTATACTTATACTAATTAAAATCAGACTCTGGGGCATTTTAATTAGTGTAAGTATAAAGCTGTGCTTGCATGTTGGTATCTGCATTCAATGGAAGCCATTTTGGCATTGAAATGAAAGCACATGGAGCCTTCACTCCCTGAACTTTATGTTGATACATAACAGGTAGTATTTAGTGTTAGGTCCCGTCTTACAGAGATCGCTTTGACGTTTGGCAGACGGGCTCAGATAATTTTGTACAAAATGTATTTGCCAAGAATCTCAATTTCATATAAAAAATAAAAATTTCAAAAAAAATTTTGACATTTTTTTCAAATAAGCGTAGCATTAACACCAGAATACCTTCTACTACTATGGCATTGTTGTACTTGATTTGCTTTGCAGGGTGCTGTTGCATTGTATCTTTTTTCCTTTGTGTATTTAGCCATAGCAACGTGCATCTGCTCATTTGGTTGTGCTGACTGACCCCCTTTTTCTTTGCCTATCATCAAGTTTCATACCACATGGCTGCTGCTGCATTTGCCGCTGCCTACCTACCATCGTGTTCTGTATAATGGTTTGTGTGGCGTGTATGGTGGCTGCTGCTACTGCTGCTGTTTTCATGTCAGTGTCTGCCTGCATACCATCATGTTCCCCGTTAAGGAATCATTTTTTAATGCTATGGGTAAATGGATGGTAGCGGATAATAAAACCCTGTTTAAAAACGCACTTCACAGTCAGATTTTCTTTTTAGTAAAAGAAAAATGGTCCCTTTTTGGAGGAATATAGCGTCTGCCATTTTGTACGATTCCTGCAGGCTGAATCTCAAAAAATTCAGATTGATTGGAAACCGAAGTTTTGGGGAAATTTGTAATACATTATTACTTTTTTAGAACTGATTTGCATGGATCGCAGTCTCATCTCAAACATGGATGCTCTAAAGTTGGCAAACATGCAGAAAATGTACTTAAAGGGAACCTGTCATCTCCGAAACACCCCCTGAACTAGAGTAAGCGGTGTATAGTGTAAGTGATGCTGAATCCGAATATGTACGTTTTATCTTCATACTCACTTCCATTCCGACGCTGTGCTCCCACAAACCAGCACTAAAATGCACTCAGTGGACTCCAGTGCTCACTCACATAATGGAGAGGACTCAAAGAAGAGTCCTCTCAATGTATTTTACTGCTGGTTTGTGTGAGCACAGCGTCAGAATGGAAGTGCGTATGAAGATAAAACTTACATATTCGGATTCATCATCACTTACACTATACACCGCTTACTCTAGTTCAGGGGGTGTTTCGGAGATGACAAGTTCCCTTTAAGCTATGAAAATAGAGCAGGGGCACAGGGCATCATTATCCCTCATTATTAATACTGAAATTTTTATGAAACAGACACAAATAGAATTTATCTCATTCATTAAAAATGTTAGGAGTTAAACTGGGTGTCTTGAAAGATTGGGATTGTGTAATTTGAATGAGAAATATGGACACATTTATGAGGATATGCCATAAATGTCTGATAGATGAGGGTCCTACCTCTAGTATCCAGGCAGAGAGTAAATGGATACATAAGTACTGCTCTCTGGTACAGGGGTTACAGAAACAGCCAAGCACAAATCCTGTTAATATTCCGTTAATGGTTGAGCTGTGAATACCACTTCATCTTCTTTTCTGCTGCTTAGTCTTGCTTTTAAGAATTTATTTCAATGACAAATGTCAGTAAGGCAAAATAATATTAGGTATCCCTAGAAACTAGTAATAAGCAGGAGCATCCACAATGCGGTTCTCTGAAGAAACATTTCTACTAGATCTGCTATTTAGGCAAACCACAGTCACCAATCACTGTTTTTCGCAGTAGAGGTGGTGGGCTTCATCCTCACCATGTCTGTGGTGCACTGCCACCATATACACTGAAAAACTTGTGCCATATGTACCAAAAGACATAAATGCGTACATTAATAGGTTATTTAGACAAAAGAGCAAAAACTCTTTTATGCACATGGATGGCCTCTGTTTGATGGTCCATGTGGAAAATTGCACACATGAATTGGCCCATTAACTATAATTGGTCAGTATTCAGTCCATGTGCTGTTCGCTCTACACCAAGGCAGCACGTGAATGAGTCCTAAAGCATTTGCCAAAAGAGTGTCCTTATGGCATATGATTGGCCCCTATGGGAGAGAATTACTATTCAAAATGCCCCAGAATTCTGGTGCAATTTGAGCAATAAATGGGTGCACATGCCTTTTACCATATTTATTAATGGTTTGAGCCATTTTTATGTCTCATCTGGCTTAGCTAAAAAGGGGCATGCCTTAAAGTGTAACCGCCATGCTTTCATTAAAAAAAAAACAATTTTAGCATATGTAACTGCTGCTGCAGTATTATGCATAAATCAATCTTTAGTTTTCCTAGAGTTTTTCCATTTACGGTTATTTTTACCTCTACAATATGAGGACCTTCTCGAGATTGGCCCCTATGTGTGTATGTATGTATGTGTGCAGGTGACGGATCCGTGATGAACTTCATTGAAAGTCAATGGAGGATGGATCTGTTCACCATTGTGTCACACCAAACGGATCCATCCCCATTGACTTTCATTGGGGGCCATGACGGATTCGTCTTGGTGCGGATGCCTGGACCGGAGAGCAAACGGCAGCATGCTGCCGTTTGCTCTCTGGTCTGAAGACGGAACGGAATGCTTTTAGGAGCATTCCGTTGTCTTCAGTTCAGTTTTGTCCCCATTGACAATGAATGGGGACAAAACTGAAGCGTTTTATTCCGGTATTGAGCCCCTATGACGGAACTCTATACCGGAATTATAAAACGCTAGTGTGAAAGTAGCCTTATACAGCCATGCAGTGTGAAGGACCGCCCCTCTGTCTCTAGCAACAGTCTTTTAAGAGACCAGTGGAAAGGGACAAGGGACATTAATGAAAGCTGTTATTATAAGGTAATTACAAATCTTTTGACACTCATTGACAGACTAACTCAGATATACATGCCTAGCTCTAATTCACCAAAAATTTTGTGGCATACAAATAAGTGGTGGAAAGTAAGTCAGCGTAAAGATGCACCAAATTTGTCATCTAACATCAGCCACTGTGTAAATCTATTCTACGTTTACACTGTTTTACTGTAAGAAAATCTGCCTTATTATGTCAAGTTCCAGCAGCTCCCACTGAATACTGTAGCTATCAGTGCACCTGTCTACAAAACGCATATACTGTACCAAACACTAAAGATGAATGATGATTTCCAAAAATCCGTTTTGGGTCAGATTAAGTTTGGTTCAAACAACTTCAACCAGAATCATAGGTGCCCCAATTGCACTGAAAAGTTGTATTGCACTCTGGGGTCCCCTAGGACTGTATCCAACCCCTTTTCCAGATTTTTAATGCCAAGGCAGTATTAGTAATGTCAAAGTGACAACAACATATTGCATATGGTTATAAGTAGAGATGAGGGAGTTTTGTAAAATTTGACTGCTTTGCCGAATTTTACAAAAAAATTAGCTTTGTGACTAATTACTTTGTCACGAAGCGCATTTCTTTGTAAGTAATGGGTACATTGGCAGGGATCGACGATTGTGCCACTCCCCATCATTGTACCCATCAGATACCACTTTCATACATGATCGCGGCATCTGATATAAATTACAAAGTGTAAAATAAAAAATAATAATACTTAACAGATCCATGCTGGATCTGGAGATGCTGGAGCGAAATCTTGCGTGGCCTATGATGACGTCATCACGGTAAGTATTATTTTTTTGTTTTTTACACTATTTCAGGTTAAATTGATTCGCTGCTGCAAAGCACGGGGAATTTTGGCTTCACTGCGAATCAAATTTATCCTGAAATTCGGATCAAAGTTTGCTCATCACTAGTTATAAGTAAATGGATGGTAGCCATTGGTAAGAAACATTCTATTTTAAAAGACACGCTCAAAAAAAAGTATTCTTCTCTGTCTTCTGAGCTGTCAGATGGAAGCCACTATTTAGAATGATTCCTATGGGATAAATCCCCAAAAAATTGGGAAAATTCATAATGAATTTGATATGTGCCAAATCAATTTCCACATCTCTAGCAAACACATCTTTTTTTTTTATTATTATTTAATACCAGACGTATACAGCTATATACACATAAGTCTGTCCACACATTCCATGGACCCATTTTGACCTGTTCCACTAATCATACAATGCCAAACATGGGATTCTGTTTCAATAATATACTGTATCATACACATTCAAAAAATTTGGACTTACAGATTTTGTAAATCAGCTTATTAAATATGTATATCACAAAGGGTTTCAAACAGATATGTTTACTCCTTCCAGCAAGTACAGCAGATAAACATATAGACCTATTAATGGATACAGACTGCTGAATTTAGAGATTTTCAAAGATAAACCTCTAATGTAGGCCACAAGAGGCAAGAGTAGCAGAGACAAAAAACACTTGACCATATCCATTTACACCAATAAAAGGCACTCACTACTGTCCCCGAGGACAAAATTGATGGTACATTAAAATGCAATTGACTTTCCAAGGGCATAACCATACTACATACCTGCTTCTACAAACCAGTTAATATGTCCTTGTGGTTTGTTCTAGTCAATGTCCCTATACACAGCTCTTAACTCTTTATATGTTCTTGTTAAATTGACTCAGCAATGTCTTCTTTTACTGTCCAGTGACTTAATACATTGACAGAGGAACAGTACTCATATACACAAGTGACAAATATCTACAGCTTGTTTTCTGGGTTGCTTTTTGCTGATATCGTAAATATATATGTGTCCAGGCAGATAGGGGCTTCTTCTACCATATTTGGTGGACCTGCCTTTGATTTCAGCTTGATTTCCAACAGAGCATCACGACTTGTAATTTGCTTGTGTACTCTCTCTCTCTCTTGGGGTTCTCACCCTCCAACTCTCCACCTATATCCACTCATCTATTTAAACTGCTAATTACTGCTGCCCGCCTTCTTATTCCGACATACTGGCTAACTCCACAATTACTTTCTATTGATCAAAAGATACACAAGGTTGACCAACTGTACTGATTTGAATAGATCTTCGCTTGACAAAATTACTTTATTAAAGAGGTGGTTCAACAAGAAACAGTCTACATTTTTCAAACCAGCACCTGGATCTGAATTATTTTGTAATTGTATGTAATTAAAAATTTAACATAGCCACTGAGTTATTCAATAAAATTTATCTGTATAGCGCCACTTGCTCTTTGTTATTTTCTTATTTCTTTGTCCTGCTCACTGAGAAGGCCGCACATGCTCAGTTTCATCCTTCAACTGCCTCCTGAGTTATGATAGGGAGACCATGGACACGACCCCTTAGCTGCAGCAGAAAAGACACTCCCCCCGAGCTGCCAGCTTGATACAATTCTAGCAGAGCAATGAATAAGGAGATCTCTGGAGCTATGTGAGATATAGGGCTGGTTATAGATTGTCATGTTCTATATGATGTCTGATTTTTTATTTTTTACATTAATCATGGGATAACCCCTTTATCAGATTCTTAACCTCTTGGCAAGCATGGAAGGTCTTTAGGCAATTTTGATGCCTCTCCCTTCATTCCCACTTATTGTGAACTTCTCACATGAAGGATCCAAGTCCGAAAGTTCTAATGCATCTGGGACTTCCTCTGTCACATCAGTTGATGCATACTTCTTCAACTAAGTACCTGTACAGTACCTCAGTTTTTCTAACTGTTTACTGTACACTGTTTGTGGATTTTACTGCTCTGTATTATTTTCAGAGTATAATAAAAATGTTTTTAAAATAAAAAAACAAATATTATTATATTATTGATCAATATAGTCAATGGTTGAGATGAGCGAATCATTCAAAAAATTATTCGCCGAACATTCGCCGAACTTTTCCTAAGATTCGTATATTCGACGAATAGATTTGTTGTATTTGCGTACAAAATATACGTTATTATGTGCTATTAGCGAACATTCACGCACTAATAACAAACGTTCATTTAAAAAATGTATGCAACTTCTTAGAAGACGTACGCATAGAAGCGTACAAATAGCATACGAATCCTCAGCGTACTATTGTCTACGCGATTACGTAATACGCAGGCACGCATGACGAGAGGCCGCGGCATGCACTCCTCAGAGGCAGAGCGAATATTCGAAAATGGCATCCAGGCGATCCTCATCATTTAGCTCTGAAGAGCTGAAATTCCTGGTCCGGCTGATGGACAGAGAGGATTACGATGGCACACACCACCATCCAAACCAGCATAAGAAGGAAGTGATCCAGCAGGTGATCTAAGGCCTGCGCCATCATTTCCACACCATGCGGACCCCGGGCTAGATCCAGCGGAAATGGTCCGATCTGAAATTCAAATGCCCAGAGCGGCTTAATGAGATCCGCGCAGAGATACAGCAGGGTGAGTAACAAAATATTTGATAAGTAAAAACATGTAAAAAAATTAGTGTACGGTATTGTATATATACCAACAGTCACTGCCAATAATGCAAAAAGTATAGAAGGACAACGTGGTCGTGCGTAGTGCGCTGCAGTAATTTTGTTTCATGCTAGGCAACGCCTCTCTAACTATCGACCCAAACAACTTAAGTGAAGGTATTCTAGTCATTGTTGTCAATGGTGCTAGCCGTTCTCCCGTTTGTGTCAGGTAAATGCACTAGTTCGAAAGAAAGTACACTTATATGCCCCTTCATAGTTAGCGCTTCCTCCTCCTACACACAGACTCAAAGACGTGCACATGCTGCAGCTAGTCAGTGGGCAATATCCAAAGTATTCCTACCGCACCGTGTTAACGATATAAAGAAAGTTATTGCGACGATAATGTTATCTATTGCCATAAATACCTTTTTAGAAGAAAAAAATATGATATGGCCACCCTCTCACACCCATAATATCTTAATAGTAGTATGTGTTAGTATTAAAAAGAGTCATCATCTAACAATTGTGTACATTTTTATGTTGCAGAGCACCGTCAACGACGGCGTCACCACCGTCGAGGCAGGACGGCCCCTGAAGTACCTGCAGCTTCTAGTAAGTGTAAAACATATTTAATTTATTTTTCATCCAAGCTACGTGGGAGTGCAGCTGCAGTAAGAGCACTAGTGGTTAGGAACGGGATCCTCCAGCCCCAAACTATTCCCATGTAGCTACAACTGTTCATTAGAGTTGAATGTAAGGCTACTTCTACACTAGTGGCAGCCCGGATCCAGCGGGTGAAGGGTCCCTCCAGATCCGTGCTGCAGCAGGTACACATGTGGAGCCGGAACCGCGCTCTGGCCCAAATTCACCATAATGGGGGTGGGCCGCGGATCCGGCCACAGCACGTTAACCCCTGCTGAGAGGCAGCCGGATGAAAATACAACACGTGTACTTGCGGCAGCGTGGATCCAGAGGGACCCTTTACCCGCCGGATCCGGGCTGCCGCTAGTGTAGAAGTAGCCTTAGGCCATTATTTCATGATTTTTGACAGCTGCTGCACCACAGAGGAGCAGCTCTCAACGTCCTCCACCCCAGCGAGAGAGGACCCCACCTGCCCCTCCAACACCACCAGCCCAGCTACCAGAGGTAGAAGGTAGGTAAAAAAAAAAGTGTAATGGGTGGACCTTCTGTCTTCAAAATATGAGCTAAATGTATGTTTTATCTTTGGTAGCTCCAACCGACAGGGAGCAGTTTTCTCCTGGACCATGGGAAGACCACGCCGTATGGGTGTCCAGTAAGTAGTACAAAAGGCTCAGTCAGTACAGAATACATGTCACAGAATAAGTCGCTCCAGTACATTAAAGTTTAGATTTTTTTTGTGGGACAACCACTGTAACTCGATCATACAAACTAAGTACATAACTGTTTCCACCCCTACAGACATCCCCACTGACTACGAAGTGGAGGCTGGATTATGGCGTCTTGGCTCCAGGGTCCACGCTGCCTCCCGGCTCATTCGTGGCCTGCAGCTGGAGCTGCAAGAGCTGCAGGACATGATGGCCCGACGTCGGCAAAGGCCGGTGTAATCTTATTTTTTTTTGTTCCTTTCTTTTGTTTATTATATTATTTATTTGTTAAAAAAGAAGCTTTTATTTATTACTAAAATATTCTTGAAAAACCTGTGTTTTGAATGTTTTGTTAAACCTTTAACACCTTCCTGATCCTAACATAGTGTTAAGAAACAGAGTTTTTTTCCCACGGCCATTTTCCCATATTAATGAACACAGCGGTGTCTGCTGGCCAAAGTATTACTACATTACACACACTCCTGTTCACTGATTACAATTGACAGACAGAAAAATATAAAAGGCTTGGCTTGTTTGGGCAACAAGCCTGTACATTCTACATTAACATAGGCAGTGAAAATTATATATGAGCTTTTTATGGCTGCCCCGGGTAGTAGTAGTAGGGGACGGGGTATATCAGCATAGAGTGATAGGTAAAATAAATACAACAGAAAGCGGTGGTGTATAACAATGTCCGCTAATATAACTTGTACAGGAGGCAGAGGCAGTGTAAAAAAAATTATTTTTTAAAAATATATATAACACATATATTTTTTTTTTTTTGGAGGGGGGGGCTAAAGGCTGAGGCTCCAAAACAAACGGAGGCGGAGGTAAACAACAGTGTTTGGTTTTGAAATAGGGTTTTGGAGACTTCAGGTTCGCACAGCCCATGACATGACACAAGACATTTGGCTGTAAAATTATGGCCCGGCTGACAGCAACAGTGGGAAGACACTCGGACTATTCTGCCCTGCAAGGCCTGATCTAATCACCATCAGCATCAGCAAGAGGAGTATGAAATTCGGATGTAATCCAGCCATTATTCCTTTTTATAAAGGTATTTTATTGAACAGTGCCTGATGACAGATTTGTCCTTTTGGGTGTCACCACAGCCCCCGCCCCCCCAGCGGCACTAAAAACCCTCTCTGACATGACACTTGAGGCTGGGCGGGAAAGAAGCCCTAGTGCATAGTGGGACAGTTCCGGCCACTGTTGGCCCTGGGAGGCTGGGAGGCTGTCCTCTATAACCGCCGGATTATAAGGTGGGCTTCGGTGGCTTCTTTTTTTTAGAAATTGCAGAAGTGACACCACTAGGAGGGAACACTGAAGCCCGAGAGGTGGCAGAAAATGACGGTCTGACCCCTGGCTACATATGGATACTGTATCAGCAGATGACAGCAGATCATCCGGCTGAGACTGAGATGAGCGTGCCATCCACTCCACTACCTCATCTACTTTCTCCTCCACTAGAATTTTGCGCCTCAGTGGGTTAGCCTGGTGGAACAACGGCCAAGTATTGCGAATACTACTAGTAGATGCTCCGGCTACAGGTCTTTTGGCACTGCTGCCCTGTGCCACCTTCTCCTTTTTTTTAGAGCTCGAGGTCTGGCTGGAACTGGACCCATTTTGCTTATCCATTCCAGACATTTTTCAATTCACTCTGTGGCCCTGCAGCTGGTCTTTGTCCCTGTATCTCCCTGTCTCTCCCTGTCTCTCCCTATCTTTCCCTGTCTCTCTATCCCTGCTTGATTAAATACTAGCCCTGAACTGACCCTGCAATTGCCCTGCAGTATCCCTGATATGTGTAATATGGATTCCCAGAGCTATTATATCAAATTTTCACAAAACAGGTCTCAGAACTTCACACACAGTGCTTCTGCTCGTCTCAGCAGTCGCAGCGGAAGTGATGCATCACTGGCTTACCGAGCCTGAGCCAATCAGAGCAAGCCATGCCCACTAGGTCAGGTGACCGCTTTCTTCCCGGGCTTTTGCGCACGATAAACGAACTAACAGTAAAAGTTCGCTAATGAATTGAATTCGTACGCAACAGCGTATACAGTAACTTATACGTAGCAATAGCGTATAATTTATAAGACAAACTACGTAGCGAATGCGTACAAAGCCGAGTCACCTAATATTCGGATTCGCTTCGCAGCTAAAAATTCCCAAGATTCTATACGAATCAAAGAATCGACGAATCAATTCGCTCATCTCTAGTCAGTGGTTATACTAATGTGTTCTTCCAACCTTTCTAATTGGTTTGAGATATCATGAAATCTGGCTGATGTGGATGTACTCTGTTAACATGACTCTCCTGTCATGTCTAGTAACTGCCAGCATTTCCCATGTAATAACAGTTCTGGAGCATCTGTTCCTCTATGACTCGATGTTGTACCATTTGGTTATTATTCCTACTGGCTGTTTAGAAAATTTTCTGGTAGGAATAACAGAAGAATGGGCACAACGTACAATTATATGAAAAGATTCTCCAGAATTGTTGTTAGATTTGCAAGGAGTTAATAAAACAGACATGTCAGGAGAGGTGAGAGCTCCCTTTTAACCTTTTCAGGACACAGATAATGAGGACAGGGGCTGTGGTCCCCTTGGTACTGAATGATAGAAATGATCTTAGTGTATATTTATGAACGAGTATAGATGATGTTTGTCGCACTGTTTTAACTGAACACTAATATGTTTATGCTGTAACCATGGCGATGATGCCAGACTAGACAAAGCACAGTCCGTGCAAAATGGCCGCAAACCTGACCTGTATAGACATTTTATTGCAATAAAGGATTGCGTTTTTCTAAAAATGGTAAGTGCTTCTGCTTTTTATCCTATTACTGGGATTGAATATGGATATTACAGCCAAGCACCATCAGTGAACAGAGGCCCAGGAGCCACTCCAGTGTATTGTCAGTAGTGGGGAAGAAGTGCTGCTCTGCGGTATATGTTACTTGCTATATTGAGAACAGAGTCATGAAGGGCATATGATAATAGAAGAAACTCTTCTCAGGAAGTCTCTTCAAGTTCCACAGAGGATTCAGAAGGAAACTGTGTATGAATATTTGAATTACATCAAATTGTAAATGTGATGTTCATTTACATCAACTACTGTCCTGTTTCAGCCTTTATTAATGAGCAGCTATTTCACTGCAGAAGACTAGTAAAATATAAATGCCATAGCTTTTCCATTAGTGGCTTTACTAATTTATATACGTCTGTAAATCGTCAGAAGGAGCAGGTGTCATTGGGCACTTCTGCTTTGAAGAACCTATATGAAAGATAATTGTGACAGAAGAAGCTATCTGACACAGCTGCAAGGTCCAGAAAAGATTACGAAAGGGGTATTCCCATCTCAGACATTGATGGCATATCCTAGAGGTCTTATCCTATGCCTTCAATGTCTGAGATGGGAATATCCCTTTGAAGCTACATTTACACAACAGTGAAAAAACGTCCATTAAAAACAAATAAACTGTCAGTTTTTTTCACTGATGCCTTTCTGAGAAATGGATGTTAAAATCATTCCCATTCAATTGTATGGGGGCTCTCAGTCCGTGTAAAATGGACAGGACAGAATATGTTCTATTTTTTTACATCCATTATTCACTGGTCGTCAAAAAAAAAACTGGCAAACGAACATGTGACGGCCAAAAAAAAGTCCTTCACACTTCTGTTTTTTACTGTCATGTGAATGTAGCCTGAGGCTGGGTGTATACATTTAATTTGTGTTGCCTTTTAAAAACACATAAAAAATGCATTGCAAAGAATGCATTAAAAACTATGAATTTTTTATGATATCTTTTTTTTCATTTTGAAAAAGCAGGGAGTAAACTATGACTTGTAGCCAATCGCTGGCCTTAGTAGTATATCACATGAAAGCGCTGAGGCAAGTCATTGGCTACATCAATCACATGTGGTTTAGAGGCATGTCACAACTGTAATTCAAGAAAACAAAGCCTAAGGGCTCATGCATAGGGCGGTAGTTTTGGTCCGCAAATGTGGATCGGATGTGGACCTATCTGTTGCGCGGCCCCACAAAAAAAGTGGCCATGTCCTGTTCTTGTACATTTTGCGGACAAGGATAGGATATTTCTGCATGAGTTAAATAAAACTGACGACATGACCTTGGTCAGTATCTGTGTTTTGAGGATCTGCAGAGCACAAAACACTTATAGCCAAGTGATTGAGCCCCAAGGCATGATGGAACAGAGGTGCCAGAAAAGAGGGGGTTGGAATGTATACTTTTTTATATATTTTAATGGAATCCCTGTCTTTTTTTTCAACATGGATAACCCCTTTAAGGTTATTTTGTTGTTTCATCTCTGGCAGTGGCATACTTCCAGTAGAAGCAGACCACGCAGCTGCTATGGGGCCCGTGGGAAAAAGGGCCCACAGTGAACCATAAGCCCTGCCCCCTAATTACACTCATTACTTTCCAGCTCCAGTATATTATCCATATTATTAGTGGAGAAAGCTAAAGGACCTGTGATGATGTCACACAGGTCCTGTACATCTAGTAAAAAACTGCACAAAGAATGCTGTAGTTCCCATGTTAGCATCTGTCAGGACCTATGATGACATCACATTCAGCATCACAGAGCCTGTACATCTAGTAAAGGACCTGCACACAGCATCATCACAGGTCCATCAATCCCCAACAGCATGGAGAAGAACTACAGGATGAGCTCTCCAGTAAGACTAGAATAGAGTTGTAAGATGATGTCCTCCTCCTTCATTTGCACACCATTCCCTATTTATCATATCTCACTCATATACAGTATAGACCAAAAGTTTGGACACACCTTCTCATTCAAAGAGTTTTCTGTATTTTCATGACTATGAAAATTGTAGATTCACACTGAAGGCATCAAAACTATGAATTAACACATGTGGAATTATATACTTAACAAAAAAGTGTGAAACAACTGAAAATATGTCTTATATTCTAGGTTCTTCAAAGTAGCCACCTTTTGCTTTGAATACTGCTTTGCACACTCTTGGCATTCTCTTGATGAGCTTCAAGAGGTAGTCACCTGAAATGGTATTCCAACAGTCTTGAAGGAGTTCCCAGAGATGCTTAGCACTTGTTGGCCCTTTTTCCTTCACTCTGCGGTACAGCTCACCCCAAACCATCTCGATTGGGTTCAGGTCTGGTGACTGTGGAGGCCAGGTCATCTGGCGTAGCACCCCATCACTCTCCTTCTTGGTCAAATAGCCCTTACACAGCCTGGAGGTGTGTTTGGGGTCATTGTCATGTTGATAAATAAATGATGGTCCAACTAAACGCAAACCGGATGGAATAGCATGCCGCTGCAAGATGCTGTGGTAGCCATGCTGGTTCAGTATGCCTTCAATTTTTAATAAATCCCCAACAGTGTCACCAGCAAAGCACCCCCACACCATCACACCTCCTCCTCCATGCTTCACGGTGGGAACCAGGCATGTAGAGTCCATCTGTTCACCTTTTCTGCGTCGCACAAAGACACGGTGGTTGGAACCAAAGATCTAAAATTTGGACTTATCAGACCAAAGCACAGATTTCCACTGGTCTAATGTCCATTTCTTGTGTTCTTTAGCCCAAACAAGTCTCTTCTGCTTGTTGCCTGTCCTTAGCAGTGGTTTCCTAGCAGCTATTTTACCATGAAGGCCTGCTGCACACAGTCTCCTCTTAACAGTTGTTGTAGAGATGTGTCTGCTACTAGAACTCTGTGTGGCATTGACCTGGTCTCTAATCTGAGCTGCTGTTAACCTGCGATTTCTGAGGCTGGTGACTCGGATGAACTTATCCTCCGCAGCAGAGGTGACTCTTGGTCTTCCTTTCCTAGGGCGGTCCTCATGTGAGCCAGGTTCTTTGTATCGCTTGATGGTTTTTGCGACTGCACTTGGGGACACTTTCAAAGTTTTCCCAATTTTTCGGACTGACTGACTTTCATTTCTTAAAGTAATAATGGCCATGAGAATGAGAAGGTGTGTCCAAACTTTTGGTCTGTACTGTATATAGTGCTGAAGACAGTTACAACCACTATTACTGTACCTCATGCACCTCACACAATAACCATACTAATTGTATAACTGACCACATATCTATACACGCTATACCTTGTACTTCTCACATCAGTACACTGCTCTAAGAATGGGGCATTGGGGCCCAATTTAGATTCTTGCTATGTGGTATAAGCCGTGTACCGAGGTGGGCTCCCCAGGATATAGTGAAGTCACGAACGATGAAAGCAACTCCAACACCAGTGTCAGGTCTGGTCATCGGAGAACATAGGTTCTATGTTTTGCTTGGTATTCTGAGTTTTTGTGTGTTTCTGTTTAGTGCCTACGCCTTGCCTTGAACCATGTTCAC